>JAHHFK020005401.1:0-35075 GCA_024533555.2 Aedes koreicus
CGGGTGGATAGTCATGAAGAAAACGAATATTCTTTTTGGCTCAAGAAGTACTAGCACACCGGTCCCAAGCTCGGTCCCAAGCTTAATGATTCGCCCCTAAGACCGTAAACTCACACCAATACACTCTCAAATATTCTGTCAAAATAACATAGCGATTCAAAACAAAAACAAAGATACTTGTACCAAAAGGTACTGAAAAGCGCAAGAATGCATGGCAAGGTGCAGACTGCAAGGTGTACTTCGGAACTAGGGGTTCTACAACAGAGAACCAATTTCGAATCACTAGTTGCACATTGATTGTTGGTTATACCTTCTTCTTTAGGATTTCATGTTTGGTGCTTTCACAATTACAAACTGAAAACAAACAAACCATAGTGGGATGTTAGGCAAACGAAACGCCTGTGGTTCGAATACTACTTTACCATGCCCTTTCACTCAATTTTCAATACCTCTGTTCTATTTCTAGCCTACCGTACACTGACGGAACTTTCAACTTTCTCTTCATATCTTTCATTCTAGCAAAAAACATTACTGTCCACTCTTGGTGCCTCATGGCGATGAGCGAGACATCTCCTTCTACATCAAAACAAACTGGTTGCATTGTTCAACGAATTGAATTGATTTGTTTTTTTTTTTTAATTTTAGAATCAAAAACACTCCGTCGGGGCACGTAGTGTTTTAATTGGCTTAGATTTTTTAAACAGCTGATATTATATACTTAGTAATATTAAATCTTGTTTTGACAAATGACCTAAGGCTGCACCATTTTTATCCGTGTGTAACTTTTTTGTCCGTGAGTAAAAATTGATGAAAATCTTAGTATAACTAGTTTAGAGTAAATTGTTTACATGTACAAAATTTCATAACAATCAGGGTTCAGTGGTTATTGAGATGTCATCGAAACAAGAAGAAAATCGCCGGAGAATGTTGCACGCCGTCATGGAAAATCCGACTACGACCATGAGATGGATCGGATGACAACTGGGAATCACCCATACAACTGTGTCTCGGGTGGTAAAATCGTTTAAGGAGTCCCAGACGACCGAGCGGCTGGCTGGAAGTGGAAGAAAATCGAAGACAGCTGACCCTGTGAAGGCCCGGAAGGTGTTGAATTATTTTAAGTGTAATCCGAACCTTTCGATTCGCGACGCGGCTCTGAAGGCAAAGTGTTCCGCCTGGCTCGTTCAGCAAACCATGAAACGAGCTGGGTTCCGTGTGTTCAAGGTCCACAAGGCACCCAACCGGCGTGATCAACAAAACACGGCGGCCAAATCCCGCGCAAGGAAGCTGTATCGAGAGCGGTTAACGAAACCGAATCTAGATTTCATTCAGATTTTTTTCCTGGAATTCTTCCAGAAATTGTTCCTGAAGTTCCTCCATGTTTTTGCAGGAGTTCCTTCAAAAATGACTCGTTGCAGTTCTGACAGGAACACCTTCTGTAGAAACTCCAGAAATTCCTCTTTAAAAAAAACCTATTTCCTTCAGCGGAATTCCTAGAATCCTTCTAGAAAGAATTTCTGAAGGAGAATTTCGTAGAGTTCCTTATTATTAGTTTTCGTCAAGATGAATTCCCATAGTTTCTCTACGAAGAATTTCTAGAATTTCTAGAAGAAATTCCGAAGTTTTTTCAGAAGGAATTCATACCCGACAGGAAACCCTTTCCTGACACGGGCTCAAAACCAAGGATAGCCCAACGGTTCAACTGGATTCTGTGACGGGTTTTGGTAATTTGGCGTCGTGCTGTATCAATTTTAATACTAATTAGGAAGGAAACCGATTTTTTTTTAAATTGTAATGCAACTTACGGTTTTCTCTAACAGTGGGCCTTAAGAAATCGCAACTCGTTGTAGTATTGCCATGATGGATTGTCGGGTGCTGCAGATCCGGAAGCCGACGTAACGTTTATCTGGCCCTGCTCAAGGACAAATCTGTCTCTTAAGTTTTTCCAACGATTTTTTATGGTATCAACCAATAATATGGAAATAATCTAATTGACGCGGTCAATTTAGAACATTTTCAAAACATTAGTACAATGACGTTCATACCCGGTAGGAATAGAAAACCCATTTATGGGTAAAATTTCACCCATTTTTCTAACCTAAAATGCCGTTTCATTTTACTCAATTTTTTATTACAATTGTATACTATCTCTTTTTTTTTCGCGGAAATGTTACTCAATCTTCGTTAAAAAGTGGATCTACTCAATATATGAGTAGATCCACTTTTTACGGAAATTGAGTAACATTTCCGCGAGAAAAAAGGAGATAGTATACAATTGTAATCAAAAATTGAGTAAAATGAAACGGGAGTGTGTATGCAGCTGTCAAAAAATGGGTGAATAAAAAAATACGAACATGGGTAAAATATTACCCATTTTGATAATTTGTTATTGAAAATAATATGGGTATTTTTTACCCATAAATGGGTATTGAAAATATTTCAACTTTTCTTGTTTTGCTCCTGCCATCCACCATCCATCTTACCTCTCATCAGTTTCACACAAGTGATTTTTTACGGATTGACCGCTGCCCCGATGTTCAGAAGTTCTTTAAAAATCCCACTATGGATGAAGTCAATAATAAGCTGGACAATGCCTCGCTCGAAAGGCTGCAGGGTAAGTAGGAGTAGGTGTTATAAATATATACGGTATAAGAATAATTCCTTATATTGCAGGCCTGAAATGTCCAGTGCCCGGCTACGATGTTCCATCCATGGTTACGTTGTTGAGCTCAAAGCTCAAAGAATCTGGTCCAATTTATTTATAAATTGTTTGGCTCTATTATGAAAAATAAAGCTTAAGTTTCATAAAACTGTTGCTTGAGTTTTTTCCTTAGGAATAAAAAAAACTATTAATAGGTAATATTTTACCCATTTAACAAAAAAGAGTGCCTCCTTAAACTCGATTTACACATTATTGAGTAAATGGCGCAAATGTCAGATGATGGGTATTTTTTTACCCATTTTCCACAAAATTTCATTTTCAATGCTGGGTAAAAAATTACCATTTCCTGACATTTATGTCATATACCCATAAATGGGTAAATTGAGTTTACGCATTCAATGGTTTGACTCCCTTTTTGGGGAAATGGGTGAGATTTTACCCATTAATGGGTTTTTGATTCTTGATTCTTGATTCTTGATCCGCAACGCGCTTTTGAGATCCAGCCTTCAGCGCCAACATTAGATGAGGGCGAATCTGCTTTCCCAAGTAACACCAATTGTCATATTCATGTTATTAATACACGTTTTAGACCTAGCTCATGTTTTTTTTTTTTCTAACGTCAATAACTTAATTTCATACACGCATATAACCGAAAAAGCGCAATAAATGTGGCATTTTTGAACATCTTTTAGGTCATATCAGATGTTTTGTAGAACATCCATAAGACAAATATTATGTTCTATGGATGCTTCCAACAACATGTCCTTAACATAATAATATGTTTTGTTAAAGGAAACACGGTATGAACAAAGTAAAAAATATAAATAAACAAGATTTTTTAATGGCGGAACGATATCGTAGCTAAAGCTGATTGTTTATAACTTTTTCAAATAGGAAATTATAAGTGCTTTAAGCATGAAAGATGTATCAAAATTGTATATGCGGCTCAATGTTGGAAGTGCAGCTTTCCGTTTTACCTTCCCTTATTTCATGCGCCATTGAATGAATTTAAAAACGTTGAAGGTACCCCGAATAAATTATTGAATTTTAGTGAGATTTCTTTATGGAAACCACAAAAATCAACATGGCGATTTTCCAAGTCTACAGTCCTACAGTACAAGTCTACAATACGGGTAAAAACATTAGTAACACATTTGATTTTCAAATGTTCGTTTTTTTCTGCGTTTTTGTTGTGAAATTGAACAGAGTAATATCAGTATGAAGGAAAATATAAATATAATTTTTCTATTATGTTGTGCGGAGCTACATCTCAAAAGACTCCCCAACAAATTAAGCTTAACAAATTATAAAAAATATTAAACAATCTCCCAAGCTTTTATTTGAATAAACCCCTATGCCCAATTTGGCTTCTATTTGAATCAGTGAGTGGCATCACAATCTTACATTTAGATATTGTTTTTTCTATTCCAGCATTTCAAATAAACATATTTTCAGCCGTCCCTGTATTGGATTCATAATCTTTTCTGTATAATTTCACTATTGCATGAGGATGTTAAAACCATGTTTAAAATTCATCTTGAATGCATCCTTTCAACATATTTACAAACAACTAGCATACACGCTATTTCCAAACAATCCAAAATTAAGTACGTTTGACTCAAATCAGTCAAAAGTATGGATACTCAAAAGTGAGTCAAGATAGTTCGTAGTGGTAAGATGACAAACAGTCACCGATGTTTTCAATAAGTAAAATTTAAGTTGATCGAACAAAAATAGAACAAAAATGTGTTCGCTGTTCTGGTACCACGTTTGAACCGAATATGTGTGAAAAAACATCCTCAAAACTTTTTCAAGACCAGACATGTTTGGTATTTCATCCTCACCACTTTTTACAACTAACTTCTTATATTCTTGACAAAGAAGATGTTTCTGGTGTTACTTGGGTTTGTAAACAATGGCATTCGTAGTCATTTTCTCTTGAACAAAATGTCACAATTACAAATTAAGCACTCTTCATCCTTCCAAACAATAATGTGACCCATTAACCTCGAGCTAGCCACGAGTAATTGGCACCCCTCTTTACTAAAATCGAAATAGAAAAATTGTTAATTACAATATTGAATATCGGCTCCGCAAAGTGTTACGCACGCCTGAGCCTAATAAATAAACGAACTGATTAAAAAAAAAGCACTCATCAAGGAAGAGGAGCTTTATCTCTATCCGCTGATATGTTCAATTTGAAGGAATTGTATTCAACTTCCGATATATTAGCAGACAAAGTGTTTGTTTACAAAAGCAGATTCGCCCTAATCAAATGTTGGCGCTGAATTGTATGACCCTGGTTCTGAAATATATAACAAACATACCCTCTCTTCAGCAGCAGTTCCAAAATGGTGTTATAAACCTAAAGACTTGAATGTGTGTGTATAATTGATTCTCAAAACTTCAGTGAGCATATTCTCAGAATTCCTTAAGAATTCTCCTCAAATTTCCGCTGTAATTCCTCTCAGAACTCATTTGGAATTTCCCTCAGAATTACTATCCCCTTCGAATTTCTCTAGAAATCTCAGAAATCATCTGAAATTTTCCTCAGAATTCCCTTAGAATTTTTTTTTTAGAATTTCCCTAGAACTCTCCTCAGAATTCAGTTGCAATTCTTCATAGGATTTTTTCTGGAATTCTCCAGAAGTCCACTGGAATTCTTCTCAGAATTTCTCAGGAATTCTTACTTAAATTTCTCTAGTATTCTCCTCAGGATTCTTCTTAAATTCTCATCAGAATTCCTCTGGGATTCCTCTCAAAATTCCGCTGGAACTTCTCCAGTATTCCTCTAGAATTTTCCCCCATAATTCCTTTGGGATTCCTCTCAGAACTTCTCTGGAATTCCTCTTAATATTCGTCTAAATCATTTTCGGTTCTATACCTAATTTAAATATTCCACAATATGGAGAAATTCTCGAAAAAAAATTATAAACAAAGAAATAGGGAAATGATGGTCAGCGAGTTCAGACTTGTTGCTGCAACTTGAAAGTATTAGCGAAAAAGTAGAACGTATACAAGATTCAAACAGATGCACGACCAGACGTTGATTCAAAGTTTCACGTTTGACTTGATTCCATAGACACTACCACAATGACAGGGAATGTTCCTTCTCTCTGATGATGATGATGTTATTGTTTTCCGCGATTGATTAACCATATTCGAGAAGATGGCATTAGATGAGTTAAGTACATATAATCGAGGTTTACCTGTATAGCGTTGTAGTGCATGTTTAGCCTGTTGAAATATTATAATTTTGACGTACACACACTTTTGCGAAAGCTGTGGCGAATAATTATCAAATGTCTCCAGTTGTAAGTGATTAAGATATAAGTTTATCATCTTCTGTAAAGTTTAGGACAAGGGTAATGTGGCCTCATTGCGCAGTCGGTAAGTCTTCCAATCTGGATGTCAAATTACGTTTGACGTTTGCGAGGTCTATCATTGTGCTTACCACACACTTAACGGTTGGATTCTTTAGAATTGCAAAGAAAGAACTGTGTAAGTATGGAAGAACACTGATTCGGGCAGCTAGCAAAGTCCGTAGAGCGTGAGAAAGCCAAGAGGAAGAAGAACAAGCATATGATCCTCAAAATTTCAGAAACCTCAGGTGCATATATATTTTGTATAATTGCACAATTCCACATAACGACATAAATCATCAAGATTCCGTTGAAACGAGTGCAATGAGCAAATTTATAAAAATCTCCATACCTGCCGACCTTCGCGCAATTAAATCCATATTCGTGGAATGCATAAACATTCCGAATTTGTGAGAGACACTCTCGCCATTCAATGCACAAGGGATGACCTGCCACCGCGTGTGCAATACTCGACTAGCTGAGAACCCGTCGAAAGCTGTGACAAACCCAGTACCAGCCCCCCTCCCCCCTCCTTCCCTCACCAACAAATTGAAAAGTTGGAAAAACACCGAGCATCAAACCCGATCTTTCAAAGAGCAAACAACCGAATTATCCCAAACCACATCACCCCGAAAAAGCGCGACCTCCACCGTCACCGCCTGTCACTGCACTGTCCCCGCCGGATCTTGATTCATCGTAATCGTAAAAAAAAGTGACTGAGCAGAAATAAAGAGAAAAAAAACCAACCAGTCCCTGCCACTTCAGCGCCATATAAAGAAATTCAATAATAACGATCCAACCACGACGACGGCGGCGACGACCAAACTTACAAATTCAATAAAGCACTTCTCGCGCTTGACGACTCTGCCAGTGTGCCGCGCAGTGGAAGCACAAGGAAAAGGCTCACCATTTACTGGGTCAGCAAGATTCGCACCATTTAAGGAAGTCACTCATCGCCGTCGGTCCTCCTTGGGATTTCAGTTGGATTCGTCGGTCGCCGGCCGAATGTATTCAAATCGCAGTGCAGATAACCTACACTAGTGAGCTGAAGTAAGAGATCTGCGCGGGTCCAGCCGTCGGATTGAGTTTTGCGAATGGATATGAGGGATAGGAAGGCCAGCTCAGGGAGCCATCTTTGGCATGTGTTTAAGGTGGTGGTTAAGGGTCCTTCCCGAAATGGAATTCGTACGTGGATACTCTTGGCTGATTGGGGTTGAGGATGGGGAAGTGGGGCGTTGAGGTGGTGTCCTAAATTGAATTGTGGTGGTCGCAACGAGTAAACAAGTGATCACGTGACGGATTTGGCGCATGGTCGTTCTTTTTCGGCGCGGATTAATTAGTGACAAATGGTGGTCAAATTTGATTAGGTTGGTTGTTTAGTGTGGTTAGGAGTATGGTATGGCTGGAGGCTGTGAGCTGATTGAATGCTTACTTTTCGCTAATGGTTTACCTTTGATATAATTTAATATATTGTAATGGTAAAGAGACCAAAGGCTATTTGCGTTGCTTAGAGGTTTTCGGTTCGATTTTGGGTTATCTGTAGTTTTCGTCTTCACTATAATTTGTAATATTGTGTTTTTGACTAACATTAGCCTTAGATTGTAGTAAGTTTAACCTGTATATTTACTATAAGTTTTTTTTATCGTGTTTGTGTGTGTGTTTTTTGTCTTGTATGTATGTATGTATGGTAGCCACCGTCCCTTCTAAGACCTTGTCATTTATGCAGCTCCACTTAATAGCAAGATCAAATTGAGTTACCGGGTTGCATTCACAGTAACGTTGTATGAAGGGCCAAAAACGGTTGGGCGGACCCGTAAGCAGAGACACTAACGCGAAACCCGCGGGAACATAAAATTCTCCTTCCAACGATACGATCCAACAAATCGAATAACCCAATTCGCAATACTTATTAAGCTTTCTACAGGATGGCTTGTTAAGAAGGGCGCGTCACTCTCGCTGAAATGGTTGGAGTAGATCGCCATCGAATCGGTAGGATAAAGAAAATGATACTGTTCGTTCCTTTCTAAACGCCGGTTGTTATACCACTCCATTGACCAATTCCAGCTTGAGTGATACCCTGATGCTCGCTCCCTTCCCAATATATGTTCAATTTCATATAGTAATATTTAAAATATAGTGAATTAATATTAAAATTAAAAAAAATACAGTGAATGAATATTAAAGACTGGACTCGGAAAAAAAAGAGACACACAAAAATGATCACCAAAAATTCATTTTAAATCGGATACTTCTCAAATTTTCAGGTATTAAATAACTATATATTAGCTTTTGGCATAATTTTTTTATTGCATTTCCTCCCCCAAGCTGAATGCTCGTACATTTCTCTTAACACTGCTCATGAGATCTTGGGCAAGGCTTTGTCCATCTTCCTTACACAATTTCTCCCAGTTTTTCTTCAAAGCTTCATCGGTTTTGAATGTTTTTCCGCTTTTCTTCAACGAATCGGACGAAGTTCTGGTGTATTTGGCGGGTTCGCTTCCTTCGGGACCACATTGACGCCCTTCGCTTCGTACCAATCCATTACAGGCTTGGCGTAATAGCACGAAGCGACATCCGGCCAGAACAGCGTGGGACCACGGTGACAGCGGAGGAAGGGCAGCAAGCGCGTCTACAAGCATTCCTCTCGATAAATCTGCCCGTTACTGGTGCCGGTTGTAACGAACGGCTTGCTGTACCGTCCGCACTCGCAGATCGCCTGCCACAACAAGTACTTTTTCGCGAATTTGTCCATCTTTCTCTTCCGGAACTTTTCCGGAACCTCCATGTGGGACGTACCGACAAAAAACTCGAGGTCGGGGATTTGTTTGGTGTCCGCCTTGATATATGTCTCGTCGTCCATGACGAGACAACCTGGCTTGACCAGCCACTCGCGGTACAGCTTCCGCGCTCGCAATTTGGCCACCGTGTTTTGCTTGTCAGTCCGGATTGGCACCTTCCTGACCTTAAAAACACGTAGCCCGGCCCGCTTCATGGTCTGCTGGACGAACCACTTCGACGAATTGACCTTTTTGGCCACGTCTCGGGTGGAAAGGTTCGGGTTATTCTTAAAGTACTGCCTTATCTTCCGCGCCTTCGCTGGGTATTCCGTTTTCGGGTTTCAGCCGCTTCCAGCGCGCCGCTCGATGGTCTTCGTCTCCTGGAACATCCAAGCCTTTTGCCGATCCATCTGTGCGACTGACCAGGATTATCGATCACCGCGCCCAAGATTTGCCGACGTAGCTCTTCTTGTTTCGAATGCATCTTGAAAATTACTTGACAGATCGCAATAAAATTTTGCACACATAAACATAGCACTCTAAACTAGTTTTACCCCAAATTCATTAATGTTTACCCACGCGATAAAAAAATACACCCAAAACAAAGTGTCGCATTTTTTCCGAGTCCATTCTTTATAATGACAATTCCATTTGTGGACCTGAAAGTTTAGACAATGTAGCTGCGAGAAAAAAAAATGATTTTAAATTATCTCATAAAACTTGGGATATCCATGGATGATCTTAAATTATACAGCAATAAAACAGTAAACCTAAAATTTCGATGTGCTGTTCCATTTCCTTGCAATAATTTTTGTATTAATTTTCATCGGAAATAGTGATTCAATTTTCAGCGGAAATAGTGATTTTAATGAAATGAATTCAAATACAATTATGTAACATCATTTTATATCTATCTATCTATCTATCTATCTATCTTCTATATATATAAAAATGGATTTCTGTCTGTCTGACCCTAATAGGCTCGTAGACTACTGAACCGATCGGCGTGAAAATTTGTATGCAGGGGTTTTTGGGGCCGGGGAAGGTTCTTAAGATAGTAAGAGACCCCTCCCTCATCTGAAAGATGAAAATGAATGAATGAAAATGAAACACATATTTCTGCATAACTCAAGAACTGATGAAGCAAAGGAATCCAAATTTAGCAAGCGGAAGTTTTTGGATGCAAGAAATGTTTTTATGGTAGTTTGAGACCCCTCCCCTCTCTAGAAAAGGAGGCTCCCATACAAATGAAACAAAAGTTTCTGCATATCTCAAGAACTAATCAAGCAAATGGAACCAAATTTGGCATGTGGGGTTTTCTGGTGGTGAAAAATGTTTCTATTGTGGTTTGAGACCCCTCTTCTCTCCTAGAAGGGGTGCTGTCATACAAATGAAACTGAAATTTCTTCATAACTCTAGATCTAATAAAGCAAATGGAACCAAATTTGGCTTGCGGGGATTTTAAAGGCAATAAATGTTTCTACTGTGGTTCGAGACCCCTCCTCTCTCTCTGGTAGGGGGGGGGGAGGCTCCCATGCAAATGAAACACAAATTTCTGCATAACTAGAGAACTAATCAAGTTAATGGAACCAAATTTGGAAGGTAGAGGTTTTTGACGGCAAAAAAATTTTCTAAGGTAACTAAAGACCCCTCCGCCCTCTGTAAGAGGGGGGCTCTCATACTAATGAAACACAAATTTGTGCATAACTCGAGAACTAATCAAGCATATGGAACCAAATTTGGCATGTGGAGGTTTTTGGAGAAGATAAATGTTTCTATGGAGACTACTCCGCCATCTGGAAGGGGGAGGGAGGAGAGTTTCCACACAAATCCAACACAAATTTCTGCATAACTCGAGAACTAATCAAGTAAATGGAACCACATTTGGCAGGTGGAGGTTTTTGAAGGCAAGAAATGTTTCTAAGTTGACTCGAGCCCCTCCCTTCTGTGAAAGGAGGGCTCATATACAAATGAAACACAAATTTCTGAATAACTCGAGAACTTATCAAGTTAATTGAACCCAATTTGGCATGTGAAGGTTTTCGAAGGCAAACAATGATTCTATTGTGGTTTGAGACTCCTCCGCTCACTGAAAGAGGGGTCTCTCGATAAAAATTCAAACAAATGGAACCAAATTTAGCATGAGGAGGTTTTTGAGAGAAATAAATGTTTCTAATGTGGTTTGAGACCCCTCCGCCTTCTGGAAGGGGAGACTCCCATAAAAATGAAACATAATTTTTAGCCTAACTCGAGAGCCAATGAAGCAAATGAAACCAAATTTGGCATTTGCCATGTTGAGGTTTTTGGAGGCAAGAAATGTTTCTATTGCATTTCAATACCCCTCCCCATTTCGAAGGGGGGGGGGGGGCATACCAATAAAAAGCAAATTTCTGCATAACTCGAGAACTAATCAAGTAAATGAAACCACTTTTAGCATATGGGGGTTTTTGGAGGCTAGATTTCTATATACATAAAAATGAATTTCTGTCTGTCTGTCTGTCAGACCCTTATAGACTCGGAAAGTTCTGAACCGACCAACGTGAAAATTTATATGAAGGGGTTTTTGGGGCTGGGAAAGGTTCTTATGATTGTTTGAGACCCCTTCTCTCTCAGGAAGGGTTTGAAAAACCACCCCCCTCTGGAAGGGAGGGCTCCCATACAAATGAAACACAAATTTCTACCAAAATTGAGAATTATCCAGGTTACTTAAACACAAAACGTGTATTTCTCGGGTAAGAAGCTTGTTTTGATAGAAGTTTGAACCCCTGCTTATTCAAGAAGAAAAAAACTCATTTCGAAATAAAAAACCATAAACGTGACAGTTATATTAAATTTTCCTTCATTTAGTTCCAAGCGTAGCAGCGCACGCACCGGGTTCAGCTAGTCATAACATAAAATAATAAACTGACGTTATAATATAAAATAATAATACCAGCAGGCCAGTAAACTATAGTAGAATACATATATCCGTAACTAAGCTGACCATCCACTCATCGAAAGACTTCCACTGTTGCAGTTTCTATTGTATTAAGATCTACTAAGATTAGAATTTGTTGTCACAATAATAGTCAGAGAACATAATAAACGTAGGTACAATATGTATCTGACATGTACTGGTATGTTACTGAAAATAAAAATTAGATGTGTATTAATATCATAATTATATTGGAAAAACTGAAAACAGCTAATAAAAGGGCGAAATAAATTTCATATGAGTATGAATCCAAAAACTGAATCTTAATAAAACTAAAATAAAAATATTAAAAAATTGAATTGTTCGATAGCTCTTGTTCATCTGGACCCATAAATGATTCTTTATGTCTGTGAAATAGGAAATGAATGATTGTAAACTGTTAGGATTTGAATTAATATATATTTTTGATAAAGAAGGAAGGAGCTTTTTTTAAGTAAAATTTTTCGAGTATGATCCTTTCGAAAAATAAAACATTAAAAATCTTCCTATCTTTTCAAATACATAACGTAGGTTAGATGAGTTATAGCTGACAAGGATGCATAAATTCTAAGCTGGAAATGACTTATAAAAAGACATACAAAATGTAGTGAATGGACATTATAATATAAAATGATAATTATTTCATTTGTATTTACATGTCTGCAGATTGTGGTCCTGCTGCAATTGTATACGGACCCGCGCATCCACCATGAACCTGAAAGCTTAGATAATGTATCATAGCCACGAGAAAAAAAATGATTTAAAATTATTTGACAAAACTAGGGATATCCATGGACGATCTGAAATTGTATAGCACAAAAAGAAAACTGAACCTAAAATTTTGATTTGCCGCTCTGCTAATAAACGTGATGTAACCACAATGGAACTGACTCTTAGCTTCGGGTCTTGATCCCTACTGAGCCCTTGCGGCACTTCAAGCCGGCCAGATCAGCGCAAGGGAAAATACCCTTGCGCTGAACTGGCCAGCTTAAAATAAATGGTAATTTCAATAGTTCAGAAAAGAGAAACGAAAAGATATTTGCGTTGCTTAGAGGTTTTGGGTTCGATTTTGGGTTTTCTGTAGTTTGCGTCTTTACTATAATTTGTTATACAGAATGACTGTAAATTATCCGTAAAAACTTTAACAGCTTGTCTCAACACAGCCAAAAGGATTATAATAAGCATAGAGGCTATTCATAAACCACGTAGACTTTTCTGTTGTTCGGGGGTGGGGGGGAGTTTCTGACCAAAGTCTACGCTCCATACAAAATTTCAAATGATTATATGGAAAAAAGTCTACGAGGGGGGTCTGAGATTTTCAAAAATAAGTTTACGTCGTTTATGAACAGGCATATACCTGTATGATGGAAAATGTTGGCCCTTCGTTGACTAACATAACAAGTTTGCAGTTATGAATTCAAATACCCACAAAATGAAGCCAAACGTTTTGCGTCAGCTGTTGTTGGACTTTTTCGTTACTGAAAAAATGTATCAGTGATAGCGACGACGCTGAAAATGGCAAAATCAATTATAAGGGCTACAATAAAACGATTCCAGGAGTTTGAAACACTAAACTACCGCCGTGGGAGGGGAATAATGCACCCTTTGGACTCCACAAATACGCGTGATAATCCAGATGCAAATCAAGCGGAATTCAACCATTTCAATCCAAAAGTTGGATAAAACACTGAAATCTTCGATAAAGACCATACCCAGGTAACCAATAAGCATTAAATAAAGGACGCAAGTTGCCCTATATGCGTCTTAACGACAAGCGATATAATGCATATGAGCATTATATTCATCCTAAATGCTATTCAACAGCAGGTTTTGGCTCGCTATACGGCTAATTTAATGCTGGAACCCACCAAAAAAAGACGTATATGTCGAAAATATGTCATTCACTGGTAACGTTTGCAAATGGCAGCTAGATGACAGCAGTTGAAATGTTGTGCTGCTGCTGGGGAATTAAGCTTTTAGAATGCTGATTAAATGCTTGATTGAAAATGTGAAGCAAAAAAAATAAGACCTATTTTCAATAATAGATTTTATTCATTACTAGCTGAACCCGGTGTGAGCCTTGCTACGCTTGCAACTAAATAAATAAAAATACAATAGAACTGGCGCTTTTATGGTTTGGTTTTTAGGAAATGAGTTCTGTCCAAATATTTTCGTTTGCTGATGTGTGTTATTTCTGCAAAATTAAAAGTAGGTGTGTATTTTTTATTAAACCCTCAGATCTTTGATTTCTACCATGGTTTTTCTTTCTGTGTAGAAGCATTTCATTGACAAAACATTTATCTTCCACCTGCGCCGTATCCGTATCAGTTTGAACGTCATTTTCTCATGCATAACCATAGATCAACTTCTTGTGCATATGTAGCACTGAGAGAAACTCAAGCATCGCCCATTCTTGACTAAAAAGGGGATCAAACTTCTATCAGAACATGCTGCTTTTCCCCACGAAATGCACATTTTGTGTTTTAGTTGCCTGAATGATGGTCATGTTTGGTTTAAATTTCTGTTTCATTTGTATGAGAGCCCCCCCCCCTTCCGGAGAGGGGAGGAGTCAGGAAACCCTCATATAAAAAATCCTGCCTCCAAAATCCCCACATTCTAAATTTGGGTCCAGTAGCTTGATTAGTTCTCGAGTTATACACAAATTTGTGTTTGATTTGTATGGGAGCCTCCCCCCCCCTTTCAGACGGGGACAGAGTCTCCTGCGTACAAATTATTTTTAACAGTAGGGATAATTCTCATGTTTGGTTAAAATTTGAGTTTCACTTGTATGAACTCGACCCCCCCTCCCCTTACAAGGAGGGAAGGGGTCTTTAATCACCATGGAAACATTTCCTGCCTTCAAAAACCTCCACATGCCAAATTTGGTTCCATTTGTTTGATTAGTCCTCGAGTTGAGCGAAAAACATTTTGTTTCATTTGTATGAGAGTCATCCCTTCCTGATAGAGGGGGGGGGCTCAGACTACCATAGAACCATTTTTTGTCTCCAAAAACCCCCACATGCCAAATTTGGTTCCAGTTGCTTGATTAGTTCTCAAGTTATGCAGAAATTTGTGTTTCATTTTTATGGAAGCCCCTCCTCCCTTTCAGACGGGGGAGGAGTCTCGAAACATCATAAGAACCTTTTCCGGTCCCAAAAATCCCTGCATATAAATTTTAATAACAGTATGAAGAATTCTCATGTTTGGTTTAAATTTGTGTTTCATTTGTATGAGATCCCCCCCCTACCCCCCCCCTACCAGAAAAATAAGGGGTCTCGAACCACCGTAGAACCATTTCTTGCTTCCAAAATCCCCACATGCCAATTTTTTTTCCATTTGCTTTCTTAGTTCTAGAGTTATGCTGAAATTTCAGTTTCATTTGTATGACAGCCCCCCTTCTAGGAGAGGGGAAGGATCTCAAACCACCATAGAAACATTTTTTGCCACCAGAAAATCCCACATGCCAAATTTGCTTCCATTTGCTTGATTAGTTCTTGAGTTATGCAGAAACTTCTGTTTTATTTGTATGGGAGCCTCCCCTTCTAAAGAGAGGAGGGATCTCAAACTACCATAGATATATTTTTTGGCTCTAAAAACTCCCACACGCTAAATTTGTTTTATTTTGCTTTATTAGTGCTTGAGTTATGCAGAAATGTTTCCTCCTTTTGTATGGGAGCCCCCCTTTCAGAGATGGGAGGGGTCTTGAATTATCATAAAAACCTTCCCCGCCAGACAGACAGACAGCCAGACAGACAGCCAGACAGACAGACAGACAGACAGACAGACAGACAGACAGACAGACAGACAGACAGACAGACAGACAAACAGACAGACAGACAGACAGACAGACAGACAGACAGACAGACAGACAGACAGACAGACAGACAGACAGACAGACAGACAGACAGACAGACAGACAGACAGACAGACAGACAGACAGACAGACAGACAGACAGACAGACAGACAGACAGACAGACAGACAGACAGACAGACAGACAGACAGACAGACAGACAGACAGACAGACAGACAGACAGACAGACAGACAGACAGACAGACAGACAGACAGACAGACAGACAGACAGACAGACAGACAGACAGACAGACAGACAGACAGACAGACAGACAGACAGACAGACAGACAGACAGACAGACAGACAGACAGACAGACAGACAGACAGACAGACAGACAGACAGACAGACAGACAGACAGACAGACAGACAGACAGACAGACAGACAGACAGACAGACAGACAGACAGACAGACAGACAGACAGACAGACAGACAGACAGACAGACAGACAGACAGACAGACAGACAGACAGACAGACAGACAGACAGACAGACAGACAGACAGACAGACAGACAGACAGACAGACAGACAGACAGACAGACAGACAGACAGACAGACAGACAGACAGACAGACAGACAGACAGACAGACAGACAGACAGACAGACAGACAGACAGACAGACAGACAGACAGACAGACAGACAGACAGACAGACAGACAGACAGAAATTCATTTTTATATATAAATCCTGTTTTCCCTCCTATATATATTTTTTCTTCTCAAGTATTGATGATGATGGACGTTTGCTTTTTGTTTAGACCCTCTATTTTTTCTTATGAAATGGGAAACTCAAATTCGCTGCTGGTTTTGCATTTCCTAGGATACGATTCGATCTCGCTGCCTCGTGGTCGACGTGTTTTTATACCGCGTCTTTAGCCTCTAACCTAACGTTTGCATTTAAAAAAAAATGGACAGAAATTGCCGACTTTTCATGGGTTTACCGTCACCCGCACTGACAAAACTACTCATTCGGCATCAACCCATGAGTCTGCAAACAAAATTTGACAGCTCTATCAGTCGAACTCTAACCGTAATGGCAAAAACAGTGAAGCAACTCCGTTCAGAAGTGTGCGCGTTCAAAGAACGGCACCCCGCCGCGTCGAAAACGGACATCGTGCGGCACTTGCAGATACCGTACATCTATTAGACAACAATCAGAGCATCGAAAGAAAGCTAGGTTCCGGACGGCTAACGATCCTGAGCGACAAGAAGCTCCAAAGGATGCTGAAGAAGAAGACCGAGGGAAAAGTGGCTACATCGCTGCGTGCGCTTGGCCGGGAGGTCGGTTCAACCGGCCAAACAGTGAAAAAATACCTGTTGAACATAAACATACATTTCAGGAAGCAGAAGTCCCGTCCACTGGTTTCGGAGCTGCAGGCAATGACGCAGCGGCAGCGGCTGAATATGATGGTCAACTCGATTTTGGCGGTGGTGATGGACGACGAGACCTATCTCACCCTGGATGGCAACGACTGGCAGGGCACTTCGTATTTTACTTCCCCCACGAAGGAAGTGAACTCCGAGGTGAAGTTCATTTCACACAACAAGTTCCTCAAGAAGGTGCTGCTGTGGCTGACAATCAGCGAGAAGGAGAAGCCACTCGACTTTCGCTCGGGACTGGCCGTGAACGGGGAAATTTACAGTACGAAATGCCTGCCGGAAGTTGCGTCGTTCATCAAGAAATACCATAAGGGCGAAGACGCGGTGTTCTGACCGGATCTGGCGTCGGCCCACTACTCGAAGCGATCGTTGGAGGAGATGGAGCGGCGGAATATCGATATGGTACCCCGCCCAACGTCCCCCAGCTGCATCTCATAGTGAATTTTTGGGCTAACCTAAAGCGTAAGTTCTACTCCAACAATTTTGTCGCGAAAACTGGGGAGGAATTGATAAATAAAACGAAGAAAGAGACTGTCTCCAAAATGAGAGCGTCTTATGAACTGAAAAAAATACTTTTTTTTTTTTTTTTTTGGGGAAAAAAAAACTTTTCAGCTCTGTGGAACCGCAGGGGGAATTAAAAAAAAAAAATTTTTCCAAAGTGGGCCATGCCTTTTTAGATCCCGCTAGCAGGAACTAGTTTCAACTGTAATAACAGTTAAGCTTTTCGTGACTTTTTGTTCCCAGATGTGGAAATTGTTCCCACGTGGATCACTTGCTTATGAAGAAAGCTTAGGCCAATTTTACTTGTTGAACAAGCTGTCGATAATCTTGAAATATTTTTCATTTGTCAAGTTATTTTGTTCCTACCTTTTCTTACTCAGCTCACGAATGTCTCTTGTTTCTTGTATCTTGAGAGCGTCCAAGTAACTTCAACAAAGTTAATCCTCAACTTCCAAGATTATTTGAATGCAGTGCATCTAGTGCTCGGATCTGGAATGTTTTGGCAACAGTTTGTTTTGCAATGTTTTATCTGAGAAGTTCGTGTCGATTTATATTGTTTCAAGGAGGTTATTCCTGATGGAAACCGTGAACCGAAAATTAATTTTAAACACCCACTTCGAAAATCCTACGTGGTCAGATTGAAATATCGGAAATTCGTTGAAATTGGCTAAATAGACCGTGTGCGGCGTTCTCAAACATTTCTGTGAGCAACATACTATCTATCGGCAGGATCAGAGCAAGCGTCGTAGAGGAACTGTTGGTGGAACTAAGGATCGGACGTTGCATTTGAAAATGCGGAGAATGATTAGGGCAAACCCAAGGCTGTCTGGTTATCATATCGCCCAGAATTTTGAGGTCAACCAAAGCACCGTCAGAAGGATTCGTCTGCGAGAAGGATCATTTCGAGCCAGTAAGTGGCCAAACAGAACACTGAAGCAGAATCTAGTGGCCATTAGACGAGTCCCCGGAAATTGTACAATGAGGTTCTTACGAAGTACGGAGGATGCATCCTCATGGACGACGAAACGTACGTGACGATGGATTATGGGTAGCTTCCCGGACAAAAGTTCTATAAAGCCAGTGGTCGCGGTGATGTCCCTAGAAAATTCAAATTCACCTTTGCTGATAAATTCGCATGAAAACGTAAAATGATCTGGCAAGGTATATGTGGTGTTGTTTTAAGTGTCCAACAAAAGAACGTTTATTTATCTTTATTGCTCGGTAGTACAAGATGAACTGACTGGGCGTTATATGAGAGAGTGACGAGGTCCTACTCTAGCTCTATATTTGTATTTGTAAGTGCACCCTACTGCAGTGTTTGGTTGTGTTAGTTACACAGGAGAACATAGAGGGCCACAGACTTAAGGACCGATGATTATTATTACAGGTGTCGGACAAAAAACTCTGGTTTACGTGACGAGCAAAACTATGGATTCCAAAATGAACTAGCAAAAGTTCCATGAAATAATGCAATTTTCCGTACATTAAAGCTCACATTGGAGTTATAGAATTTTGGCCTGATATGGCAAGCTGCTACTTCAGCAGAGAAATACTACAGAAGGTATAAAAACAACGCGCTGGATTTCTTTGAAAGGACATCAGTCCACCCAATTGCCCTAAAATCTGCCCAATTGAGATATATTGGGCATTTATCAAACAGAAGTTGAAGAAGAGTGGAAAAGTGACTCGCAATGCAACAGAGATGAAGAGATGATGGAACAAAATGGCCGCTCAGGTTCACAGTGTGTCCAAAAAATGATGACATTTCACCTTCGAATGCGTATTTCGTATTCTGTTTAACACTTGCAGACTTCCTCAGTACCTATATACTCAGACACCAGAAGATGAAATATGCAATCGGTCAAAAGATAAGCAATTTTAACGGACTTTAAAGGAAATAACTCAATTCATTCACGATATATTGCGGTCTCAAGTTTGTTTTTCATAACAACTTTAATCTATTAAAGAATGTACTCGAAAAAATACAACAGATAAAAATTATCAAATACATTTAAAGTCAGATATTTTTGAAACTCTCAGGGAATGAATAAACACATGTTAGCTATGTTTTTGCAAAGTTGCTTTCTTCAACCTCCTCTCCTAGGCTAAATGCCAGCACCTGGGACTTAACGCTACCCATAAAATCCTGTGCTACACTTGCGCCATCTTTCTTAAACACTTTCATCCACTCTTTCTTGTTTTCCGGAGCTAGCCCTTCATAATCGCCCAGAATTTTTCTATTCTGGCGAGTTTTGCGAATTTTCCTCTTTCGATACAAAAACAACATCGTTGACTTCGTACCACTCCATCGCCAGTTTTGCGTAATGGCACGATGCCAGATCCGGCCGAAACAGAGTGTGGGACCAGAGGAACGGCAGCAGGTGCTTCTGGAGGCATTTTTCTTTATATATTTGATGGTGCCGGTCGTTACGTATGGCTTGCTGAATTGGCCGTAACTTCTTGGCAAATTTGTCAACCTTCTTCTTCCGGAGCTTCTCCGGAAAATCCTGGAGGGACTTGCCGACGAAAAACTCCAGGCCGGGGATTCGCTTGGCGTCCGCTTTAATGTACGTCTCGTCGTCCATTAAGAAGCACTTCGGCTGCACTAACCACTCCTTGCGCGGGATTTGGCCACGGTATTCTGTTTATCAGTTCTGTTAGGCACCTTCCTTACCTTGAGGACATGAAGTCCAGCCCACTTCATTGTCTGCTGGACAAACCAGACGGAAGAATTGACCTTCTCGGACACGTCTGAATCGAATAGTTCGGATTGCGCTTGAAGTAACCCCTCACCTTCCTTCCGTTCACGGGGTCGGTCGTCTTCGCTTTTCTTCTGCTGCCAGTTCACTGGGTCGTCGGGGTTGCCTTGAATGCTTTTACCACACGGGACACGGTCGACTTGTCGATTCCCAACTGTTTCGCGATCCACCTGTGGGACTGGCCAGGATTTTTTTTTGTCGAAGCACGTCTTGCTTTGAAGCCATCTCGATAACCATTTGACAGATTGTGACGAAATTTTAAACATTATACTCTTAACTACTTTTACTCAAAATTTCATTAATTTTTATCCATGCAATAAAAAGTTACACACAAAGGAAAGTGTTTCTTTTTTTCGAGTACAATCTTTATATTCTTTAGGTTTCAAGCTGCACATTGCATTTTCAAACAACTACATATCAGCAATATTCTCATGTACGTTAGATAAAGACTGTATTCGATGAAATTTGGACACTCAAAATAGGTCACCAAAAATTTTCCTTGAGCCCGATTCTTTTCAAAGTTTCTGGAAATAAAGTACTACTAAATGGTTAAGTTTTGACATCATTGGTTTATTGAACCTCTTCTCCCAGCCCAAATGCCCGCACCTTTGCCTTGACCCCTTTCATCAAATTTTGGGCAATGACAGGACCGACTTGCTTACTTACCTTTAACCACACTTTCTTTAGTTTAAGTTCATTTTCTATCAGTTTTGGAGTTTTAACGAGCTTTGCCTTCATGATTGCCCAAAATTTTTCAATTGGGCGAAGTTCCGGAGTGTTTGGAGGGTTGACGTCTTTTGGTACAAAAACTACATTATTATCTTTGTACCAGTCTAAGACGGGCCGGGCATAGTGGCAAGATGCCAAATCCGGCCAAAACAGTGTCGGGCCATCGTGAGATCTCAAGAAGGGCAGAAGTCTTTTTTGGAGGCATTCGTCCTTGTAGATTTGTCCGTTGACGGTCCCAGAGGTGATGAAGGGCTGACTCATTTTGCCACATCCGCAGATCGCTGGCCAGACAAGGATTTTTTTAGCGAATTTCGACAGTTTCTTCTTCCGTACACTCTCCGGAACGGCTAACTTAGAGGTGGCGACGTAGTGTTCCTGTCCTGGCATTTGTTTGGTGTCGGCTTTAATGTAGGTCTCATCGTCCATCACAATGCAGAACGGTTTTGAGAGCAACTCCCTGTACAGTTTTCTTGCACGAGTTTTGGCCACCGAGTTCTGTTTATCGCTCCGATTCGGTGCCTTCTGGACCTTGTGCACATGTAATCCAGAACGTTTCAATGTTTTCTGCACAAAACAAACTGAAACTTTCGCCTTTTTCGCAACATCCCTGATCGAAATGTTGGGATAACGCTTAAATTGGTTCAATACTGTTAGGGCACTTCCCATAATATTTGAAGTTACCCTAAATGAATACGTAGCTAATTTAAGGCACTCATACTCAACCTACTTTGAATACCACAAAACAGAGCAGAATGTTCGTAGGGAGACTTTCTCACACTCTATTTCGAGCAACACAATACCCTCTCTTCACTGATAACCCGTAGCAAAAGACCAATAGAGTTCAGTCAAATAAAACTACCACCGAGTGTACATCAAAACCTCTATCGCAGTAAATAAAGTTTCGAGTACCTTTCATTAGTGTTTCGCTAGTAGTTCGCGCGTTTTTTTGTATAGCACATCCGACGGACATTATACCACAGCGAGTCCACCACGAATCCGGAGAACCAGCGCCCCAACAAATATCATCCTGGCCTTCTCCGGATTGGATCTGCCACGTTTTTTGCCACTACCATTTTTCCGCTTAATTGTCTTACGGTCCTTGAACGTTTTGATCACATGAGATACGGTTGAATGTGCGATTCCGAGCTGTTTTCCGATCCATCGATGAGAAGCGTTTGGGTTTTCGAAGTGAGTGCCCAAAATTTGTTGGCGCACTATTTCTTCATTCGAAGCCATCACTGAAATCACTCGACCGATTTTCACGAAACTCATTACACAATTGACACAACACAATGAAATACATTCAGTTAAAATTTCAATAATTTTAACCCACACGCTAAAAAGTTACGAACAATTGCGTGTGTCCAAATTTCATCGAATACAGTCTTTATGAATAATATCATTCAAACGGAAAAGCAAATTTTGGTGTATACTTTCTATTATATTTAATAGGCTGACATTACATCCCGTATCCCTAGTTTATGTTTTAAACATTATTAATAAATATAGCTGCGCTCGGTTAGAATTCGAAATCTGTTTTCATTGAATAGAAAAAAGTCCACACCTCTAAATTACTTTGGGTCGAAATTGGCTTTTAAATAAAATGACAAAAGGTTTCTTATAGCCCATCAAAATTCACAAACCCTCCAACCATCATCAAACTTCCACTGTGATCAATCATTTTCCAACTCAGGAAAATCCACCGTTCCAGCAAACTCACCCAAAAGCGGAAAAACTGCCAACCATATGGCGCGCTTCATTCGATCGCTCACCACGCAGCCGCACTTAGGTGCAGCTCGAAGATCCTCTCGACGATCGACAAAAAAACAAAACACACACAAACACACGATCCCATGTACACGATCAAGTAAGCCTTGCTCACCTCGCCTGGGTTGGAGTCACAAAATAGTAATTCACGAGTCCCCTTTTCAATCAGCGCGCACAGATCTCGCACCAGTCTCGATTCTCAACTCGTTCGGTAAAGACACAAACGGAAAGAACGGATCCGCGCTGTAACCCCTCTCCGCCCGTGCGTGAAAAATCTGCCATCCCAGTCAGTCAGTGAACAAGTGAAAGCGTACACGCTTCGGTGGCAATGTGTTCGTGAAAGCCGTGCACGGAAAGGTGAAAATTGCTTACGCAGTTCTGCGATTTAGTGGGAAATTAAAGACACCATTCTGGATGAGAACCTCCCGCGATGGGAATTGAATTGTTACGTCAGGGAAAATAAGGAGGAAATCCTCTAAAACGTAACCGAGTAGCGTGTGAAATCGATGGGGGGGAAAGTGTCAGTTGTCGACTTTTTCGACCAGGAAAGTGATCGGAGCCGCAGCAGCAGCATCTGCCAGTGTGTATGTGCGATCGAATTTGGTGGAAAACACCATCGCCAGTTGGGTGTCTGTCAAAGAGGATCGATTCAAGTTCTAATCAGTTTTGATGAGGTGAAAAGTGATGTAGTTTGGTGAAGAGGCATTGGATCAACACACATTTTGAAATGGAGAATAGGAGGGAAATCAAAGCAAGCCAAGAATTGCTTGGCTGAATCTTCTCGAACGTTTCGGGATTCGGTCGGATGCGCATCGAGCAAAACAAATGCTTTTCACGAACAGAAGGAGGGAAAAGCAAAAAAGCAAAATTGCAGTAAACAGTGAAAATTGTGTGAGTCAAGGCGAGAGCGAGAGGGAACGTGAGCTGAGGTGAAAATTTGTCACGGAGAAGATTCGTGCCGTTATGATCGCGAATTTAGGCGATAATGCGAGTGTCTGTGTTTTGCGGTGAAGATCAGCGGCGTCTTCTTGCTTGCTCCGTTTGGTATTTTTTGCTGTTTAACACTGACATATTTTTGGCAATTATTGACCTAATTTTAGCGGCACAGATTACCGAAATACGGCGATGTCAGGCGCAGGAGCGTAGCCACTTGTACCTGTGTTTTTGCGCTATCGAATCGTTTGATGTTTATAAGTAGTTCTATTTTGGGATTCTCTATAAGCTTCGTATAGTTAACTCAGGTGTATGTCTGACTTGTTTCAAAAAAATAAATAAGGGATGGCGGTTCATTAACAAACCAGAAGGGGGTTGTACGAACTGTTGGCGTAGCAAAAAATAGAAAAATAGAATTGCTTCCTTAATTCGATTTTTTTGTGCGAAATAGTTAAAATTTGGAAAAATCATAAATTGGTAGTGTTATGAAAGGTTCAGAGCCAGCATTTCAAATGGGCAAATCTGCTTTTTTAAACGAAGGGTTTTCGACGTAAACTTTGCTTGAACAAAAGATAACATAGCAATAAAGACATACTGCCATAATTATGAACGTTTTTGCTGCTGGCTATAATTTTTAGTTTGAAAAAGATGTCTCTAACTTCCGAGAAGTAACCGAATTGTTATTGTCATTGTCATTTTCATTGTCAATTATATCAATCCATAGAAATTCTTTCTTATTTTTTCAATTATTCACTGTCAATAGTCAATAGTGAACGAATCAAAGTTTATGGAAGTAAAAGGGCTTAGATATCGTTACTCCGCGCATATGGAGAATACAACAATAACAACAATCAAAGTGTATTGTTCGGATGTTAAGGTCGGTATCGAGTTCGAAAGAAATTTCTTTTTCTATCTCAATCCCATGTTAAATTCCGTTTACTGAAACGGAAAAGTAAAGAATCGAAAAGAAATTTCTGCAGCAGTATCCACCTGAAAAGAACAAAAACCAAAATTGGAATTTGTAAGGTTTCCACGCAAACTAATGGGAGCTGTCACTTTTACTTTCGGAAAAATACTCCGCTCAATTATTTCGTAAGTGAAGGTGACATTTCGTTCCGTGCAGATCAATTGTCAAAATTCCGCTTGGTAATATTGAACAAAATTCCGTTACCTCTCTACTTTTTAAGTCGATACTGGCCCTTATTAGGAATCATGTTAAATTTGTCAACTCAAGCTAGGGGCAAGACACTGAGCATTCCTGAGTAAATCTGAGCAATTATGAGCATCTTTTATTCACTGGATTCATATTGTGCTATTCAACATTCGTACCTTTTGTAAAGCTTGGTATTGACAGAGAAATTACATAATCAAAATATGAAAGTTCTATCGTGAAGGGCTACCGTATCAACGATGTGGTAAGCCTCACCCGCTACCCGTCATTAAACTAATATGTAATTAATAATAAATTGTGTAGATTGTGTTGTTTTGAGTTTGGTTGGAACTTGTGTCGGTCCCCCAACCCAAGCACAGCTCATTGCTAGCCCCCATCTACTATTCACCTGAAGCCGATCCCCCTCTGAGTATGCAACTTAAAATGATCCTACAGAACTTTCGCTTCTGGACTTCGAATCAGTGTCCGCATACCGACGCAATCTTCATCAAAACGACTCTATCCGATGTTTGTCCTGTTCTCTCAAAACGAATATGCGTCACTGCATCAGCAATGCTTCCCACAGTCGAAGCCAACGTCGAATTGGTTGGGTCAATCAATCCGTACAATAGTTAGGAATATGTGGCGTTTAATGACTGCCGAACGGATCACCTCCAAAAAGAAACCATGCCGGATCGACCAATCGCAAAACTGGAGTTTGCAATATTTGCGGTTGGTCGACCCGACTGGTTCTCTTCTTGGAGGTGATTCCATCTGTTTTTCGTCTTCCTACAAGAAAAACAATGCAACAATATTAAACAATCTACTTCGGGGCCCAATTCTTCTTCCAAATACTGCGACCTATCTTGCCTGAAATGAGAGCTTCTTACGATTCGATAATGAACAATTTTCCTAAACAGTAAACATACTGCTGTTATTGGTTGCCACCGTCACCATCGTCTTATTCAAGCCACAGTGCTGCCAGAATACTTAAGATCAAGTTATAAATTATACAAGTTGATCGAATTCTGAGCAAACGTGAGTTTTATGATCAAATATGAGTGAAGTTGTTTTTTTCGTTTTCGCACACATTTTGTGGCATTCCCACCCGTCCATATCTTGGGGGGAGAAGAAAATCATAAAGTCAGCGCCAACATTTGAATCTGCTTTTGTAAACAAACACTTTGTCTGCTAATTTATCGGAAGTTGAATATTATTCCTTCAAATTGAATATATCAGCGGAAAGAGATAAAGCTCCTCTTCCTTAAAGAGTGCTTAATTTGTTTTTTTGACCTTTTGTTCAAGAGAAAATGACTATGAAAGCCATTGTTTACAAAAGCAAATTCGCCCTAATCTAATTTTGGCGCTGAGGTGTGCAAATTAGATGAATCCTGAGTAATTTTGAAGAAACAAGTTACTCACGAGAAAGCTGTCTTGCCCCTTGACGAAAGTTTATCTGCTGAATTGGACAGCCGAAAAATCATGGTTGGTGGAAGATGTTGAAGTAGTAGATAATCAGGCCATATTCCGTCTCAATGCGTATATTAATGGGATTGAACAAAATGTGCTACATGCCGCATCTCACATAGAAGACCAAAGTACCGGTTTGAATATCGATTATGGTCGATGCTCACATATACTCTCGTTCTGCTTCTATGATTTTCTCACGGATTTGTCATCCTTTATCATAACCAAGGCGAAATGTCATTATGAGCCCACCGCTTGAGCTCCCGCGATGTATAATACCAACAAGTTAACAAACATTCCTTTGACGTTTTGCGACTAGACAGGTTGTGCCTATAAAGTGAGAAAATCCATGTAACTGAGTGAAACTATGGGAAGTTGCTTGTGAGTTTGTTCAACTTTCCACTGAATTGCCTCTCGACAAAAAGTATCCATTTTCACTGTCCTAGTTGAGCTGTATTTATATGCAATGTTCTGGGAAATAAATAATTTACAACATTTACCATTCATCCGATTGTAGGGTCATTAAATCAATGCCAGATTGGTTTTATGCTGTTTTCAGACATATGCTTTGGTAATTCAGCAAGATGCCCACTAGGCTGATCCAAATTTTGAAATTTCCACTCTCCTATGCTGAAACTATGGTTTCAAATAAGCCTCTCAAAATTTTAAGTCATTTATTTTGAAACTGACCTGTGCATAACCAGTTTGAAGTTTGTCTGGAAATTGCATGGGAGCCTAAAATTTTTGTTGGAATCACTCTGAAAACTCAGATAACTAGTTTGCTGCCAAAGTAGTCAACAATTAACTTGGCAACACCAGTGCTCAACTTCACTTTTCGAAGAATTGTAAGAAACAAAAACTATTAATCATTCAAGTCACTAGTGTCTTATAATTTAGCTCAACCAACTGCCCAGCAGGCAACATTGTTGTTTCTAGCCCATGAAATAGTTCATAAAAATCATGACTACTATGACACAGTGCTCAAAATAGTGTTGCTGGCTGAACTTCCTGAATAATCAATATCCTGTTCATTTGACGTTTGATTGAAAAACAATTTTGAGCAAACTTGTAGCTGCTCAAATTCTCTATTAAAAAAGCTACAATGCCAATACGTTGCATATTTTAGTCATGCTTATGAGAACCTACACAGCTTGTTTACAACGATCTTTAAACCTTGTTTTCTCAAATTCATTGTACTCCTATCAACGGTTTTATTTCGATTTTATGAACTCGTAAAATGCTGTTTTGAAATACCGTTTTAGGACTTATTCATGTTATCTTATTATTGTCAGTTGAAAAAGCATTTTAAAACCAATTTGCCTCCAGTAAATGCATTAAACGGCGAATTAGCATTGAGGGAAGTCACCATTAACAGCTACTCAAGTAGGCCTTTCTAAATAACTTCACGTTTTTAGGGGAGTTTTAGTGATCAATACAAAAATATGTAGGGTTAAGCACTACTTTGGCCCAAAATGATTCTCTTCATCTTGGGGGGTTTTGTTGGCCAAATTGTCTGAAACTCGGTTGCAAGTTAAAGAAATAGTATTATTCTGATATTGCCTATACGCGATCTCTCTTTTGTTGAACATATTTAGCTGATTGTCAATGCTTTTATTAACAAAATGATTTAAGTCTATCCTAGCTGTAAAACAGAAGATACTATATTATAAATAAATATAAGGATTGCTAATAAATGGTACAACTACGATAGCTATTCACTGTGAATACACTGCCACCTAGTTTTAAAGTTGGAATTATTGATTGTTCTTCTTTCCGGCAGGTGCTCTAACCGCAACTCCATCTGCGGGAAACAAATAAAAACTTCTGTTAGCTTCAATGTAGTTTTAAAACGGCAAAAAATATGACCAAATAGTCATTGCAAAGATAAATTGCCTTTTTGGAAAAAAATTGATTTTTTCCGATCGCCATATTGAAATATAATATGCAATTAAAATGTGAAAAAAGAAATACTAAAATTTTTATATGTAATGCAAATGAACTGTAGATTGGAGACCAATTTCGACATATTTCTAGATCACCTTATCGATTACCATCATTTTCAGGAAATTCATGATTAATTTATCGAATACATTTGTTTTAATTTTGTTGTTGTTGTTGTAAACTCGCATAATTTCCGGGGCACATCAATTGTCGGCTCTTATCGTGCCAATATTCACCATGAAATTACAAGCGAATATGATTTGGAGCATGATACGCCTTATCTCAATTTGTTTTGGATGTTTTGCTATCAAACCAAATTTCCCGCAACACTAAAACTTTTTTCTTATGTATTAAAGGGCGATACGGTCAAAATTTGGTCAATATCAACTTGACGTATTTCTTTCAATTTTGCAACCTGAACACCCCTCATTTTGAAGGTGTGTGTGTGTGTGTGTAGAATGTTGCTCCTATTTTGATTTTGGAATTCACTCTTCAGTTGTCAAAATGCCGTCCAAGCAAGAAGAGCAGCGTATCAAAATTTTGCTCTCGCATCGCGAAAATCCGAGCTACTCGCACGCAAAGTTGGCAAAATCGCTAAAAGTTGCCAAATCAACCGTTACAAATGTAATTCAAGTGTTTGGGGAACGTTTGTCGACAGCCAGGAAGTCTGGATCGGGGGGAAATCGAAAACCGGAAGCCGCTGAGACGACAAAGAGAGTTGCCGGTAGTTTCAAGCGAAACCCTAACCTATCTCTCCGAGATGCCGCAAATAAGCTGGGTGTATCGTCTACAACCGTGCATCGAGCCAAAAAACGAGCCGGACTATCGACTTACAAGAAGGTAGTGACTCCAAATCGCGATGATAAACAAAATACGACGGCCAAAGCGCGATCCCGGAGGCTGTACACGACGATGCTGACGAAGTTTGACTGCGTGGTAATGGACGACGAAACCTACGTCAAAGCCGACTACAAGCAGCTTCCGGGACAGGAGTTTTATACGGCAAAAGGAAGGGGAAAGGTAGCAGATATTTTCAAGCACACGAAACTGTCAAAGTTCGCAAAGAAATATCTGGTTTGGCAAGCCATCTGTACCTGTGGCTTGAAAAGCAGCATTTTCATAGCTTCCGGGACTGTCAACCAAGAAATTTACGTGAAAGAGTGTTTGAATAAACGTCTGCTGCCTTTCCTGAAGAAACACGGTTGTTCCGTACTGTTTTGGCCAGATTTGGCAGCTTGCCATTACGGTAAAAAGGCCATGGAGTGGTACGCCGCCAACAACGTGCAGGTGGTTCCCAAGGACAAGAACCCTCCCAACACGCCAGAGCTCCGCCCAATTGAGAAATACTGGGCTATTGTCAAGCGGAACCTAAAGAAGACCAAAAAAACTGCTAAGGACGAGCAGCAGTTCAAGGCAAACTGGCTTTCTGCGGCGAAGAAGGTGGACAAGGTGGCTGTACAAAATCTGATGGCAGGGGTCAAGCGTAAGGCCCGGCAATTCGGATTTGGAAAAGCGGAAGCCTAACTGAATATTTTTCCTGAATTTTATACTAATTGAACTTGAAAAAGAAATTTAATTTGATTTTTTAAATAAACGATTTCACCGATTTACACGCGTTTTCCCTTGACCAAATTTTGACCGTATCACCCTTTATTTACTGCTAAAGTGTGTCCCACATCAAATTGCATCACGGGGAAAAAAACTGTAGAAAATTACCAATTGGGTATTTTTCCTTGAAAATTTGGGTAGAAGTAGTTTAGAGTGTGTGTTTTTTGTTGTATTTTTATCGCTGTCAGTTTTTCGAAAATTGAAAAAAATGGAGTCACCCGAAAAGCAACGTTGCGAATTGATTTTGCGCAAGCACCTGGAAAACCCTCAACTCTCTCATAGGGACATCGGAAAACAACTCGGAATCGTGCAGTCAACGGTGAGTCGTAAGATTAAACGTTACTACGAAACTCCGAGCATCGAACGGAAGGAGAATTGCGGTCAGAATGGATGTTCTATTAGTGATCAGGATCACAAGCGTGTCGTGAAAGTGTTCAAGCGGAATCCCAATGCTTCGGTCAGGGATGTGGCCAAAAAGTTGAATCTGTCCAAGTTTCTCGTTCAGAGAGACCGGGAGGGACTGCAAGGACCGGGAGGAACTGCATACGTACAAAGCGCAGAAGGCTCAAAATTTTGACGAACGGCAAAATACGGCGGGAAAGTCACGGGCCCGGAAACTCTACACCCAGATGCTGACGAAGCCTCATTGTCTCATCATGGATGATGAGACTTATGTCAAGGCGGACTTCCGACAGCTTCCGGGGCTATTTTTCTTCACCGCCGAGCACAAGTTTGATGTTCCGGAGGAAGTAAGGAAGCAAAAACTTTTTTTTTTCTTGTCTGGAGTATCGAGATTTTCAGCCTCGGGCTGGTTCATCTCCCGTCGTAGTCACTCAAATACCTCTTTTGGGTATTTTCGTAACTTGTCCGGGGGTGAGATTTGTTAGTTTTTAAAATTTATTTCCAATAATAAAGGTATGGTTCGGTTATCGGTGAAGATGTGAAAAGGGTGCTTAACCTACCTTGCCATTCAGGGTCGTATACACAATTGGTTCTCCCGGAAAAATTCCATGTGGGGCAAACTTTCATCCCAATATTCTGGTGAAAAGGCGGACATTACAAAACAAAATGGCGGAACACAAGGTTTTTATTAAAACAATTAATTGAATAGAGCATCAGTTGAGGTTTAGAAGGCCAGACATTTTATTGCAGAAAAGTTGGAAACGAGGTTTTGCTTTGTTGTAGGTTAACCATTTATTTTTGAATTCTACACTAGTGAGCTCACCGCTGCGGCCGATTGATGCGATGGTCGACTTGCTGATTCCTTGGGCTGCTGACTCCTCTGGAACATGGCGATGACTTCAATTTTCCTTCTGTTTCTTCTTCTTGTTCTTCTTACTTCCTATTCTTCGGGGTTCTTCAACCTTCACCTGTTCCCACACTTGACAAGGGAACCACTGTCGGTTTGGCCAAAATTGACGGAGGCCATAGTTCCAAGTCCGGGGAGTGGTACCGAAACGCGCGCAAAATACTTAGTGGTCAACCAAGCGAGCATGCACCATTGTTGAGCGAGACAGCCACAGACTTGACGACATACCGTTCTTAAAAGTTCATTTAAACTGTCCGCTCGACCACATTCCTTCACTACTGCAGTTCATATGTCACACCACTGGTTCGCTTGGTTTTCTTTTCAGTGCATCAACGGTCGACATGAGACTAGCGCAGTTAAGACTAACGTTTTTCTGAAATTTTGGTGCACTGTTTCTTAACTGTTCGTGGTGTTTCTTATAGTCGACCTGCACTTCGAATTAATTAAGTGTTAGCACTTCACGGTATCTATGCTGTGGGTTTTTTTGTTGGTTTAAATAAAGACTACACCTCACACGGAACTTTAAACGGATAGTTTGAATTTGCTATTCCGTACCGACACTATCACCTCACTCCTCCGGACCGATCGTATTTCGAAAATTCCAGCCTTGACCCTATTCGACCTGCGCTTTTATAGCTCGCGATGAGTCAGCCAAATTGAAGAACCACCATCATTAAAATCCTCATAATGCATAGATGACGAAGGAGACGATGATTTCCGAACGATGACAGGAGTGATGACAGGATCGATGAGAGAACACACTACAGGGGTTTTAGTTGGTATCATGGTAGTTTATACCCAGTTACTCCGACAAAGTGGCTGCATGCGTAGCCTTAACAAATTTAGAATCCCTAGAACTTGTTTCCGCAAAACAATCAAATAAATAATAGAATAACGATGTAAATAAGTAAATATGCAAATAAATAAATAAATAAATAAATAAATAAATATGTAATTAAATAGGTGAATAAATAAATAAATAATTTAATTTGAAAAATAAGAAATCTAGTATTTACATTCGGAGTAACAACAAAACAAAAAATATAATATTTAAACAAACGGGATACCAACAAGGAGGTCTACAAATAACTGTTTTAAATATTCGAAGATCAGAAGAACCTTCGACTAAGCCTCTGGTAACTGGTCAAGCCACGGTTACCGTTTTCAGATGGGCACTACATTTGCCATCTTTTAAATTCACAGTTAATTGCAGGCACCCTATGCTACAAAAAAAAAACGAAAGACGACACAAAACATATATTAACAATCTTCCTTGGATTCTAAACCTTCAACTGGCCTTTTCGCCAAACACATTATTGTGAACCGAAAGTCGTCAGTCACAGATTCAAACTCGTGACTTTGGCGTTAGAGGTATGGATGTTAACCACTACGCCGGGGTCGCCCCCACAAAAACTTTCAAAGTTTGTCGAGAAAACATGATTTGGCAAGCGATCTGCTCATGTGGCAAACGGAGTGCGCCGTTCGTGACTACCGGGACTGTAAACGGGAAGATCTACCTTAATCTGCTTCCTCTGTTGCAGCAACACGAGGGCCCTACGATGTTCTGGCCGGATCTAGCTTCGTGCCACTATCCAAATGTTGTCCTGGAGTGATACGAAGCCAACGGGGTCACTTTCATTCTCAAGGGCAAGAACCCCATCAAATCTGAGCAAGACATGAAAAAAAGTGGGTTTCCGTACAGAAGAAGCTGTTGTAGATTTGTCCTTGTTGTAGAAACAGTCGTTTCCGGGCATCTGGGACTTGGACAGGGGAAAGTAGCTTTCGTCGTCCAGAACGAAAGACTTTCCGACGTATTGCCGGATCATCCAGCGGCACTGGGATTTCACAGTTTTGATTTGTTCGTCCGTGTACTCTGGGAATCTGGTTTTCTTTCGACATTCTATTCCCTCCTTTTTCAGAGTCTTATCGATGTATGACAACTTGCTGGCCGCTCCCCGCTGGCTAAATCCCTTAACTTAACTGGCCCTTAACTTTCTTCCAGATTACTGCCATAGTTGTCAGAGTACGGTATGTGACAGTTTTTGAAACATTTTTCCACGATCTTTTTTCGCTTGAAAGAACTTTACAATGCGCGCTTCGTGTTTACAGGGTAGGCCAAAACAAATGACGCATGAAACAAAGACTGTATCTCCCACGAAAAGACAAATAATTTAAATGTTTCTTATATTTTATTGTTTATATGTACATATTAACATTTCGATTCTATCGCCTTTAGCTTTAATTATTGCCCTTAGTCTCTTCGGAAAGGCATTACAAGCGGCACGCAACTGATTTTCGAGGATTTCATCCCATACCTTCTATATGGTAACTTTGAATGTTTCAATACCCATTGGTTTGAGATCTCGAAAGTGAGCTTCCATGATTCCCCAAAGAGAGAAATCCAGAGGATTTGCATCTGGTGAAGAAGCTGGCCACAATTCCTTAGGAATGAAGTCTGGCAAATTCTTGGTGCACCATGCTTGGGTAATCTTTGCTCCATGGGACGGCGCAGAATCCTGTTGAAACACCCATTTGCGGTTACCGAAAATCGTTCAAGTATGCTTCTTCAAATGCTTTTCCAGGACCTTTTTTACATAGTATGCTGCGTTGATTTTTACACCATTATCAATGAAAAGCAGCGCTAGAAGACCTTCCGCAGAAATCGCTCCCCAAACCATGACCGAAGTATGATTTTGGAAGCGTTGAACTGCGCGAATTGAAGAAGGGATATCCTGAATACTCACAGCATAGACCCTGTCATTTTGAGCCTTGCAACTTTGCTGCAATACGAAAATTTTCTCATCCGAAAACACAAACATGGAATCACCGTGCCGACGAAGTAATTCGTGACAACGAATGACTCTGTTCTTCTTGTTGGCTTCCGAAAGTCCATGATTTGTTCTTTTCTTGTACGGCACGAATCTCAAATCCTTTTTGAGAGCTGATCTGATAGTTTTTCTAGAGACGTCCATATCCTGAGCCAGAACGACAAGGATTTCGGCGAATTCGATCACGCACCGCCTTTACAAGCCGTTTGGTACGTACACTGCGAGGACGACCTGGTTTTTTCTTTGGATCGATCGTTCCTCTCGTCCTCCAACTTTTCAACGTCCGGTCGATTGATGTGCGGCATATTCCTTCCTTCGGGGTATCGGCCAGTATCTGGTTGGGACGCTTTCCCGCCAAATGCAACTGCAAAATCCGTTGTCTTTTGAAATTCATATTTTTCTTAGGCACCTCCTGTCGGTCGACGGAATCTAGTGAACACTAGCTTGTTTACATATTAATCAGTCCGTCTTCAATATGCTGGCAACTAGATGGCTCTTGCGATGGCTAGAAGAATTCCACACTGAAACAAAATACTGCGTCACTTATTTGGGCCTACCCTGTAGATGGCATGCTGAAAACAACTGAACATGTTGACGTGAAAGTGTGTGTGTGACAATTTTCTGATAATTCTCGAGTACTTTTTCAAACAGACGTATCTGGTTTTGTAAACAAAGAGGGGAAGTAAGATTCAAACGTTAAATTCTTGAAGCCCTTCCCAACAAACAATCACTCATTAAGTAAACATCATTATGGCGATTTAATTCAGCAGCGTGTTGAATAATCTCTGAACTATTTCCGATCACAGCTTTTGTTCAGGCATTATTCACACAAATTTGGAGAAGTTATTAAGCTGTCGGCAAGTGCTTTTGGACACAGCCAATTGCATATGCTTAAGAAGCAAGTCTGCAGCAACGGAGTTCAGCTGATAATTGAATAACTGCTGTTTAAGTGCTGCACTGAACTTGAGGGTGATTCCAAAAGCCAAAGTGACCTTTGTTGAGTTGAGCGAGTTTTTCTAAGTATAATATATTCGCTCCTTGTTAATTTAAAGTTATGGTGAAATTCTTCTTCAACATCATTAAGCATATAAAAAAAGC
>JAHHFK020005402.1:0-35000 GCA_024533555.2 Aedes koreicus
AAGTTTGACATAAAACTTACGGAAAAGCTGTCAAATCCACGTAAACGCAAATGCAAACGCTTCGTATTTATTATCTATTAAGAGCCAACTGTTTGGCAAAGCTAATGGTTTTGTTCGAAATGGGTATGACATTCATGAATGTTAGTTTGTCTCTAACTTTCTTGTACAACAACTGGTGAAGAAAAACAATAAAGCGTATAGAACAAAGTATAGCAACATTTTAGATTGATATGAAAATTCGTTAATAAACTAGCAGCTTTTGATACTTTGCGTATGGCGGTTCTGTACTTCAAGAGAGAGATCTGTTGACACTAATTCACACTAATTCACACACGAATTGTTTTCCCACTTAATATGTTTCCCATTTATAGGCATTTTCTTCCAAATTTTAATTACAGCTCAACAGCAACCCCAAAATTTCTTCTGAGCAGTATTATTAGGAGAACTTCGTATTCCATTCGACAATTTTGTTTAGCTTTCGTGGTGATCTTTTTTGTGCTTATATGTATTATATTTTCTTTGACACTTCGGCTTTTCGACTCCCGCCACATATACAAGGAACACGATTCTCCCCTCGTCCCACGCCTTTCACAAACATGAACCATCCAACCATGACATCACGTTCTGACATCATACAAATTATAAACAACGTGTTATTGATGTGACGTCATCTGCGATTTTGTTCCGTGGTTTTTGTGCTACTTTATGTGCGTGATTAGCAGCCCTTGATTTTTGTTGATTATGACATTTCTCGAAACAATTATTTTTTCGAGATTAAAATACGGAACAAAACCATACTATGCGGAGAAAAACTTATGCAATTCGAAATCGCTTCAGCACATCAGTATCTAACAATATTTTCTTCTTTGCACTGGCTAAGAGGTAAGTGAATTATAAATTATAACTTATTTTGAACTGGTCCTTGTTATGAATAACCTCTACTTCGTTTTGTAAGATTTTCTTGATGTTCAATTGGGCGGAGCTGCGGGCAGTTTTGTGGGTTGATGTCCTTTTCCACGTAATGGTCGATATGGTTTCTTCCAACCGTTCAATCGTCGAACGAGCATAGTGGAAGATGCCAAATCCGGCTAGAACAGTGGTGGAGTTGTGTGCTGCTTGTATAACGGTAACAGCTGCGTCTGTAGCTGTTCTGACGTTTTGCGTACTTGTATCGGTGTGCGAGAGCGTTATAAATGTTTGAAACTACTACTTAACGAAGGATAACACATATGCAAACAATATATTGTTTTGTCTGAATGAATATAATTGAAATGCAATTGATTCCAAATTTAACAAATAAATTCAGTATCGATTTATTCCTTCCTCCAGTAACCTGAACTATACTGCCGTGAAACGCATATCAGTCCCATATGAATAGGAAATCAAGCAAAGATGGGACTGATATGCGTTTCACGGCAGTATACTCGTATTCCATTTTTTTTGTTTTAACCGGAGCATACTGTGATGATCATATTGCAGCAACAAATATTCCACTTATACCAGTTGATTTGACGTTTTTAAATATTAAAATAGAAGAGAGATAAAATAAAACTAAAAAAAATTTTTTTTGGTTGATGGTAGGGGGTCGGGGTTGAAGGAGGGGGAAAAGGTTTTTTAATTATAATTTATAATAAGGAGTGTATCGAAAATAAGCTATCCACAAACTTTACTTCAAATTATGTTGAAAACCGATATTTTATTCATACAAAAAATTGATCCTTTATTGTACAAGGTTAAACTTGAACATAATGAAGACCGGATGAAATTTAAGTTATTCCTTCACGAATTTTCGAACTTTGGATCGAATGCTCTTCATTAAGTTCCGGACAAGTGTTGCATCGCATTTTTTGGACGCTTGAGCCCAAATTTTTTGAACTCCTGCATGTTCCCAGCTGCCTTACCAGTCTCCAAGTAATGCTTGAAGACCCTCTTCACGATTGCCCAGTAACGTTCGATGGGTCGAAGCTGAGGGCAATTTGGTGGATTGATATTTTTCTCAACGAAATCTATACGCTTTTCCGCAAGCCAATTGAGAGTGGTTTTGGCATAGTGAGCCGACGCTAAATCCGGCCAAAACAGTGGAGGTGTACTATGCTTCTTATATAAAGGCAACAATCTCTTCTGGAGACACTCAGATCGATAGATTTCCACATTTATAGTTCCGGTAGTGTAAAAAATTGTTGACTTCAAACCACAGGAACATATTGCTTGCCATACCAGTACCTTTCGACCGAATTTCTCCACTTGAATCGACCTGTCCGCATCGCTCACATCCTCTCCAACGACGGCAGTAAAGTATTGTGGACCTGGAAGGGTTTTTGAGTCCTCCTTTACATAGGTCTCATCGTCCATTAAAACGCATGCATCCGGACGCTGCAAAAGACGCGAATACAATTTCCGGGCCCTTGTTGCTGCTCGCTTCTTCTGTTCTGCACTTTGTTTCGAGATTTTCTGCTTCTTGTAGGTCTTCAGGTGGTTTCGCCTCTTGATACGCTGGATCATTGCGACACTCGTTCCTGCTGTTTTGGCCAAATCACGTATTGACATTTGTTCTTGATGATTAGAAATACCACTTTCTGCTCCAGTTTCGGGTTGGAAGAACAGGGTTTTCTGCCTCTTCCTGGTAGCTCATCCAAAGAATAGTATTCCCCAAACTTATTAATGATGGTTTTAACACTCGCATGATGAATTCCAAACCGCTTCGCCAATTTTCGCATAGTAATACCCTTCTCACTTAGCCATGTGTCCAGAACCTTAATTTTCACTTCCTTTTCAATACGCGACATTTTGAAAACGCAGAATTTGAACCACACAAACAAGTAAACAAAAGAAAGCTGACAGTCAAACGCACAGCATGCAGTGTTCAGAGCATAAAAAACCATCTCAAATACATGCGTAAAACGCAAATGTATGTGGATAGCTTATATTCGATACACTCCTTATCGATATCCATGAACCATGAGTTCATGATATGCTGTGTTTTATAGCGAGTTTTGGGCTGTATATAATACGAACAATGTCCAAACATTTCGAAAGAGTGATATTCTATGGTATATTTCTATAGGCAGGGATGTTCCTATAAATTTCTGAATTGATAAGGTGACCAACATACAAAGCACCAGTTAGTTCAATACATTTTTAGCTGAAAAGAGTAGTTAACTAAAAACAATGTTATAAATTTAAAGAAAGCATCAATTTTCTCCAAACTTTTCCTGAATTATCTATAAATCATAAACAATTTAGTGACTTTTTAGATGTAAATCATGAAAAAATTTCAAACTAGTAGGGTAACGGGATGTAATGTCAGCCTAGCTCCTTCATTCGGCCTATGTTCCAAAAATGCCATTAATTCGCCGATAATCAACAAAATTATATTCCTATTAGGATGACCGATTTATTTCAAAGCAGTTGAGACATTATTAGTCAATTAATAGTTGCTCACTTCCGCGTAATTTTCGATTTCCTCAACTTTTTAGACAATATGACTTTACTGGTTAAGCTGAACAGATTATCTACACGATCTTCGAATGATCTTAATTTGCAGAAATTGAACCTATAAACCGAATAATACAGCCAAGATGTACAGAAAATAGTCACACGTTAGGTCACATAGGTAAAATAACAATTATTTAACAAGAAAACCATAGACCCAATGTTAGGAACATATTTTTTTCCATGTTTCCAACTATGTCCTGTTATATGGAAAGCGTAGTAAAAATGTTGTTATTGGTAAAATTTACAATAAAAATGTCTGAGTTTCGATTGAAAGTTTTCCATATGGGTCATCTTAACCAAACTTAAGGAACAAAATCTGTGTAGAGTTAATTTTAATGTTTTGATTATCAAATGGTCGCTAAATCATATGTGAAAATTACTTAAGTGTTTCTTAGCAGTTTTAGTATAGTTTGATTTATGAAATTGTTTGTTCGGTAGAGCGAATACAGCTGGAAACGCATTGAATCAGAAAATCAGAAAAAAATCGTACGAAGACAACATTTAATAACTAATCTGTCGAATGGGACGAACTTGCATCCATGAATAGACCCAATTTGGCGCTTATAGACCGACATAACATCCATATCCCTCGAAAGTTTCTGACTTTATAAAATGAGTTGAGTAACTTTGCGTGAAGCATACTACCAAATGGCATATTGAACATATCCAAACAAGTGTATAACTAGTTAAATATCGCTTCCAGCTCAAATACTTTACGAGTTATAGTTAAAAATGTGATCGATTGTTGCATATTAGCCTGAATCAAGGGACACATACCCTATGTAATAGATCGATCTCCACTTTTATTCGACCTACATTTGAATTACCTTTTGATTCGTATTCATGAAGCGAACTAGATGATTAGAAGATGGTAGACCACCTTCCATACAAAGTATATTCGATCGAAACGTCAATTTCTTCAACCCTATTGGACATATTCTGTAGGTGTGATTCGTTGCTTGCCAATTTGCAAGTTCATTTAACAGTCAAAACCAGAGAGCTAACGATGTTTTTTGACGTAGACTACGTCTTACGGCAAGGGCAGCATTTATTATAACTTAATAAATGCTCGATAGATTTTCAAGATGTTTAAATCAATCGGTTGCAAATGTTCCCGCGTATCAAGTCAACTGTCAAAAATAATCCTTCCACAATTGTAAACATTGTAACATTTTGTTTTGCTGGCTAAATTTACTGAATGCACAGTACTTTTCCATCACAGATTTCAATGTAGCAATGAACGTATGTTGCAGTGAACAATATATAAGGGGTACACCTTTGCAAATTGTCTCATTCGTTCGGTAATATTCAAGCTGTGCGGAGTGGCGGGGAGCCAATATTCGATTGACAGCTGGTGGTGGCAAGTACCTTGGAGGGTTTACTGGCGAGCATCCATTGGCCAGGTAGCTGATTACTCTATTTCGCTAGGCAACCGTTGCTAGGCAGCCATGTGATTTGCAGTCGTGTGATAGGCAATCGGTTGACCAAGCCAGTGGTGTATTTGTAGCCAGCCGGTGGGCGGAACCATGAGGAACAAAATTGAGTGCTTGTGTGTGATCCTGTTGTTAGCCAATTTTTGGTAAGACGCAACGGATCCAATAATCTGCTTCTGCAAAAAAAAAACTTAGGAGGTTTAAATTCAAATGTGGACCATTAAAAATCCGTCCTTTTCAGGACAACCAATTCAATTTCCCTAGTGAAAGAGTTTGTTTGTTTGTTTTATCTAACAAATTTCCAAATTCCTTTCTAAATTCTTGGCAATTGGCAGCCAGTGGGCAGCCAGCTGTTTCAGATTTTCAACAATATCTCAGCAGCTAGTAATTTCTCACGTACCTCGAGAACACCTATCCTTGACCGATTTTCTTCATCAAATTTCTGTTAATAACTCAGCTATTAAAGTATTTTCCATTGAACTAGTTGTTTGGCGCTGCACGCAGAGCCACAGATTTGTTTATTTTGCCGTGGTATACTACAGAGAAAGTCGATGAAGAGAATCGACCAATAAGAATAGGCTCTTTTCTAATGTTACGCGAGATTTATTTTCAAATCTAACGATACGATGAGCATGAGCATGAGCATGATTGACTGCCCACGATGCCATTCCCTTATTGCCAGATCAGCTGTAATAACACAAAGAACCAAAAGATGATGTTTGGGACTAACACATCCTCAATGTGTAAGAACTGGTGACCCATTATAAAGCAATACCAGCGCCAGCCGTGCCCGAATGCTGGTCAAGTAGGGAATGGGAAGGAACTTGTTGACATGATACTCGCTTATGAGGAAGCCGAGAATTCCTCTGCACTTCCACGAGATATCACTGGGATGTTGGATAGTTGGGTAAAGGTTAGCAGGAGGGTTCGTTTTGGTTAACGATACGCTGAAAGTATGTAGCACTTTCCATCAAAAGCAATGAGCCGCTCCAATGTGACTGAAAAGAGACAAGCATAACGAACAACAAAATAAAATAAAACAGAATATTAGATGTTGTCTTCAACATTTGGGGGGGAATAATTTTTTTGGTCTTTTTCAACCCGCTCTCCCCTGGTTGTTCTGGTCTCGGCCAAGGCCGGGGGGGCCCGGGGGGGGTGGGGGCGGCACCCCTCCCCAACCAGCCCGGCCGGCGCGGGGGGGGCGGACCCGTGGGGGTATTATTTTTTTGTCTTCTTCTAACCCTTTTTTCTCCACCCAATTATTTAAAAAACCCGAGCAGAAGAAAAAAACTTGATATCTGCCCTGGTTATTTATGAGCTCAGATTAAGAGGTAAAATACCTGAGGATAATACCATCAAATTGTTCCCACAATGTCATGCGAATACCGAATTGAGGTAAGACAATACCAAAATAATACCTCTAAGGTGACCAGATACTTACCCGAGCAGAACACAAAAGCATACGAATACCTAATTTTGATCTTGATAACTGGCCTTGGTATTAAAGAGCTCAGATTAAGAGGTAAAATACCTAAGCAAAATACCTAAGAATTGCAAGCAAAATGTCTCTAGAATAACTAAACTTGATATTCCGGATACCTGGGTAAGTATCTGGTCACCTTAGAGGTATTATTTTGGTATTGTCTTACCTCAATTCGGTATTCGCATGACATTGTGGGAACAATTTGATGGTATTATCCTAAGGTATTTTACCTCTTAATCTGAGCTCTTAAATACCAAGGCCAGTTATCAAGTTATTCGCTTCTGCTCGGGTACCCAGGTATCCGGAATATCAAGTTTAGTTATTCTAGAGACATTTTGCTTGCAATTCTTAGGTATTTTGCTTAGGTATTTTACCTCTTAATCTGAGCTCTTTAATACCAAGGCCAGTTATCAAGATCAAAATTAGGTATTCATATGCTTTTGTGTTCTGCTCGGGTAAGCCTGCACACCGAATCAAAATTCCTTTGGGGAGGGTTTTGGTATTTTCTTCTAAAATCTTGCTCCAGATATTGGCACTTTATTTCTGCTCAGATTTTCCGTCGTCAAAATTCTTCCTCAAACGTAGCAACCGCCAGCACAGATTCGATGCAAGCAGCAGCAGCTATCATGCCGTTCGTTTTGAACGACCAGACAGCAGACACAAGAATGGACAATTTTTACAATTCACTTTTTCCACTGCCATTACGTTGCGACCGGACTGAGAAATATCACCAATCGACTCCGAACGACCGTAACTTTATACTTTCAATCTTTTCAACCAAGTTTTTGCCGTTTTTCAGCGTAAAAATTGCACATTATTTCACTGCCACCGAGAACCATGATTTTTTCGACTCCTCCTCATCAATCAGTCTTTCAAATTTTACGATACGATTCAAAGATAAATAAACAAAGAATTTGTTTTTGAAATTCACATGCCATCTCCTGGTTGAAGTGCGTGTTGTGTTGAGTATAACGGAATAACGATATTTACCCTATCAGTCTACCTTTGGAAATCCACTCCTTAATGAAGATTCCAGAAAAAGAAGATAAATCTCAATAATTATGTACAGTTATTTTCAAGTTTTCACACAAACAAATTCTTTAATAGTTCTATATATTGTGCGATTTCCGTACTTAACCTTGTGTATGATTTCTTTGTTTTCTTTCTGGGTTATTCAGCGGGGCAACAGCGGAAAACAGGAGGCCACCACGAGGCGGGGAAACGCTTTTTTAATTTTTGTTTTTTAATTTTTGTATGAGTTTAAACGATTGTGATCAAGGGCTGACAGAGATAGAGATGGTTCTTATTAATTTTTTTGTTGGGTTTTTTTTTCTCGGGGGGGGGTTGACACCATATCGTTCAAACCGTCGCGCTCCATCTCGTGCTGCAATGCTGGTACGAACATGAACACTGTGAGTTATCTCTCTCGAAAACAGGTATTGAGCGTTCATTGATGTGAGTGCATACAACACTGAACAGGATTACTAATAATCAGCATGGGTTCTACTAAGGACGTTCAAGTTCTACAAGTTTTCTAGGATTCGTTTACTACTACACGTTGATTGCAATGGATAATGGAAACCACGTAGAAGCTCTCTATACAGATTTTAGTAAGGCATCTGATCGAATTGACGTCCAAATAATGAAATAGGATACATACATAGGTGATAATAAAATTAACTGAAAATAAAGCACTTTGAAGATTTGAATAAACTCTCAGAATTTATTTTTGCAGATATATCAGTGCCCATCGTAGCAACCCTGTTGGGAACAGAAAAAAAATATCAGCATTGTCAGTTCATTTGCATGGTGAAAACCGTCGAGAACTACGCTTGATGGATTGTTAGTACTGCCAGCTTCTCCCCGGATCGAAGAAGTTGGTCAACACGAGGCACTTCGCTTCCGCGGGATATAGAGCGGCATTTACAACACTTTTGGAGAGAAGCGAGAGCGTTGAACGGAGGCCTGCGCGACCATAAAGTGCCGCTAAAGCTGAAGAAGAAGACGGAGAGCAAGGTGGGTAGTCGTTCCGCACCTAGGGCCGAAAGGTCGGAAGGTCAAACGGTGAAGAAGTACTTGGACATGATGAACATTGTTATGCGGAAACGTCAGTCGAGAACGGCCAAGTCTGGGCAGCAGACAATCATCCCGAAGGAGCGGCTGAAGGTGCTAGTGAAACAAAAAGCTTCCCAGCAAAGTGCGACGTCGTGGTCATAGTGGATAACGAGACCTAATTGACGCTGGACGGCCTTTTTTTCACACCAAGTTCTTGAAGAAGGTTCATCTGTGACTGATGAGCAGCGAGATGGGAATGTTCTTTCCTTCGGGGTCGCGGTGAACGGATACATATATAGTACGAAGTGCCTGCAGGAAGTAGTCTCCTTTATCAATAAGTATCACGCGAATGAAGATATGTTATTTTAGCCAAACATAATCTCGGCGTATCATGCCTAGAAATCACTGGAGGAGATGGACTGGCTGAAGATAACCGTTTTACTGAAGAAGGTCAACGCTTCAGCGAAACATTTTCAAAACTCAAACAGAGGATCTACTCGAATAATTTTGAGGTCAATACGGAAGAGCTGCTGATCGCCAAGGCTACGAATGAGTTTGAAAGGTTTACATAAATCAGGTAGGCAACTAATCTTATTGTTCCTATAGTCATTCTATGCTGAATCCGAAATGCCATCCGGAGGTTTGGTGATTATTATAGCTTTGCGGACGCAACGAAATGTGGCAAGAATGCATCTAAAAACCTTCAAGAAGCCGCAGATGCCAAAACGGAGTTAAAAGCAGGCTGCAACCGTTGAACCGCGGGCTCGGAAGCTGTATGATGGTCTACAGTGTGGAAAATTGGCGAGTATTGCCATGGATGATATGTTAAATTTGACTATAAGACGCTTCCGGGAGATCACTATTACACCGTTCGCGAGGTACAGGACGTCGATGCTGTGGTTTGGAAAGCTTGTTGCGAATTTGGAATGTCGTCTAAGCCGGATGTGACATCAGAGACAATGAAAACTGATGCGTACAACCGGGAATGCTTGAATCGGCGCTGTAAATTCGCTGCCAATGAACAGGAAGGTTGATGGTTCAATATAGTTTTGGCCGGATTTGGCATCTGTTCATTATGCAAAAGACACCATAGTATAGCATAGTACGACGCCAATAAAGTTCATTACGTGCTGAAACTTTTAACTCCTCCAAACTGTGTTTTTTTTTTGTTTCTTGATTATCGAGATTTTCAGCCTCGGGCTGGTTCATCTCCCGTCGATGTCACTTAAATACCTCTTTGGGTATTTTCGTAACATGTCCGGGGGTGAGATTTGAACTCGTTACTTTGGCGTGAGAGGTATGGATACTAACCACTACGCCGAGGTCGCCCCCATCCTCCAAACTGTCGTCAAGCCCGACCAATCGAGACATTTTGGGCTCTGAACAAGGAATATCTTAGAAAACATATTAAATCAGAAAATATCAAAAAAAATTTGGGGGGGGGGGGAAAAAAGGTTGAAAAATTTGGGAAAGAGACTGATGAGCAGCGTTAGGAATAAAGTGCGTTCTTTGGCTATGATTAATGATGACAAAATTTGTATTATATGCGATCGTATGATTTTATATGAGATCATTTTAGCGAAGTGGTTCATGAAACAAAAAAATTGATTTTTGATTTTTGATTTTGATTTTTATCATGCTTATACCTTCTTGGACAGCCTTTAGATTGCTTTTTTTGCGTTATATTATTCGCTTACGTTTCAGAATAAATACTTACCAAACAAACTCGTGAGTCAATCTTTTGTATTTCAGAAGCATCAATTGTGAAGCGATGAGATTGATATAGGAGAATGGTATCAGAATTTCCCTTAATAACTCCTGGGTTTTGTATTACTTGATCGGTTTTCATTTATATGCAATTGGTGTTGAAATTCATTTTTTACGCACGGCAGATACACTTTTTTCAAATGTTCAGCTAGATATAATACTACGACCAAGTTTTTGTATGCGTGCCTTGATTGTGACCAAAAGTATAGCATCTGCACCAAAATATACCCTATGAATGGAGCATGCGTGTTAAAAATACATTTTGATGGAATTTTGTGCTGCAATTATTCATAGAAGGGTTACAGGATCATTTATTCATCAGTCAACAATATGACAATGTGAGCAAAACTGTGCTAAACAAACCCTAAAATGTGCCACAGCTGTGCCTAATTGGGTTTGGCACTCTGTGTCAAAGTGACTAACCCCTTGTGTCAAACTCTTTTACGCTGTTTTTTTTTTTAAATAATAACTCTATTAAATAGGCTCAAAAGTCGTTAAAATAAATCAACTTAGCTGTGTAACATTTGTAGCAAGTCTTTGTCAAGATATTATCTTACACCCCAAATGGATTGAATTAATTAATTAGCACACACATCAGTGGTACCTCATAACATCCATGACTGACTGTGAACTGTTATTTTAACCAAAAATGGAGCAGGAAACTTTGGTCAATAGAATAAAAAATCTGATTGCCAAGAATCTGCCCTGTGATGCACGTGACCATATCTCAACACTGAAACACATCTACTTCGTTCTAAAACAATTGCACTTTAATATCGGCTCCATTCTTCTGAATAAAATACTATAAATTGAAATGCTCCATATCGATTCTTGCACGTGATACGGTTTGATTCTGCTTTCAGGAATGTTGGATTCAGTGACGAAAAAAATAACATACACAACATGCAAACAAAACAACGATCGAACACAAAGCTACAAAGCGATGCTATCGAAATTTAATTACGAATGCAAATTAAATTTGAAATAATATGTTTGACTATCATCGTTTGAAATAATCGAAAGCAACTCCGAAAAAAAATGGCCTCAGCTTCCAGTTCAACCTGCTCTTTGCAAACCACCACACAAATTTCCATTCAAGAGAGTGCTCTGCTTAAAAGCCTCGGAAACAAAAGCTTTGGAAAATAACTCACATCGCCCGAAAATTGGGTTTGACGAAGCTTCCCTATACCCACTCTTACCCCCCCCCCCCCCCCTTGCAGGAAACAGTATCAAAATGACTTCGATATTTTCTCGACAGTTTAAATATAGTTATTTCATCGCAGTTCAAATATTTGCACATGAAATTAGAGCTGTAATCCCGACACGACCATGTTGCTGCTGTGCGTCGGTTTATTGTTCGTTGAGGCGAGAGGGTACGATTGAAGGATCCATAACCTATAATTATGTGGGCTGATGGGAAGGGAGGACTGGCCTCCATCGGAAAGCGGATTTGTGCCTATAAACCGATTTTATCACTGAGCGGAAAAATGCTGCCTGTAATGGCTAGTAGTTATGCACACGTGGGTAGGCTTCAGTTATTTTTGAAAACTGTTTGGAGTTGCTTTGTTGGAAACGTGGCGTTGTGTGTAGGGAGGATGTTCCTATATTTATCTCATCACTATAAATTCATCCAATCCGAAATCAAAATTGATTGACGTGCGAAACAAACGGTGTGTGAAGTTAGTCTTTGTTGGTAAACCGTAAAGAACATTGTTACGCCAGGTAACCGATCTATTTGCAGGCCAATCACCTTATGATGATTATAGTAACATGATGTTAGTATGTTACTCTATCTGACAGATTTTGAAGATTTCTTTATTGAGAGCGGAAATTATGGAAAAAAATTAGGAATTTTGGTAGCTACCAACCCTTCAAAAACCATGATACCCAAGGCCCCCACAAAACCCCAAAAAAAAAAGAAGTACCCCGGAAAAAATACAAAAAACCCCCCTTTTTTTTAAGCCCGGCGGTGCGGGGTTGCCACTCCCGTACCGAACACAACTAATATAAATACCCCAACCCCCCACAACACCGAGCCGGGGGTGGCTTCCCCTTCAATAAAACAACTACAAAATTTTTTTTTTATAATATAATTGCCCCCACCCCCCCCCCCCCCGCGGGCGCGGGGGGGGGAGGAAAGAAAATAACACCTGTGTACAGGGTGCGGCAGAAAATAATGCGAAAATTTGTTCTATTTCTTTCAAATTCCATTTTCAACTAATTCAAGCAATAATATCAACATTTTCGAAAGCAGTTATCTTTATAAAGTCCTTTTAAACAAATTAATTCAATGTGTCCTCCATTTTTATTTAAAACATCCTCGAGCCGACGCCGGAAGCCAGAGCATGCCTTTCGGGCGAAGTCCTCCGATATTGACAGCCATGTGCGTGTTATGGTTGATTTCAGGGTTTTCACACTAGGTTGTCGTGTTTTGCAGGCTCGTGCTTCAACATATGCCCAAATCGAATAATCCAACGGATTAAGATCTGGACTGCTAGGGGGTCACAAATCCTTCGGCCAAAACTTCATGTTATCGTTCAACCATTGTTGGGTTCGATTGGACGTGTGATACGGCGCTCCATCCTGCTGTAGGACAACGTTTTGGTCCTCGGAGAAGTTGGCCTTCACCCAGGAACTTTAAAATACCGATATACACTTCGGTGTTGATTTTAACTCCAGCATCACTGAAAAGAGGCGGCATTTTCAAACCGTTGGACGCCACCAAACCAAACATCATGACACCAGCCGGATGTTTGGTTTGAAATTTGAATTTCACTTTTTCCGGAACGTTCTCCATTTTCTGCGGTGAAATGAACCGGTCCGTGCGGCTGTTGGCCACAGCATCGATGCTGAAAAGCTTTTCGTCGGAGAACAGGATTATCATTTTTTCCTTCTTCAACAAGGAAAGCAATCTCTTGAAACGAGTCACTCGTAGTTCCTTGACCCGGTCCGTAATCAAGTGGCGTTTCACTCTGGGTCTGGAAGATACATGCAGGTCTTTTTTGATGATCCTCCGCGTGGATTTCTCCGAAATATTGGCACCGGTTTGCGAGCAATTTTTGCACGGACCGATTTGATCACGTTTGGGGTGCGTGCAAAGCGCGGACGTCCGCTTCCTGGCTTTCGCTGCTTAGGACCATCCTGCAGGGACTTTTTATGCGGTAAACTGTAGCCAAATGGCTTCTTCTGGGCGAGCAACAAACTGGTGATCACTCTTCCGCGAACATTTTGACGAATTTGCAATAAAACAAATAGAATGTTTGGATGCAGCACTTGAAAGTAAACATAAAACAATACACTTTCGACAGAAAATAGTCACTACCTACACGAATTAACCCAATACTCAAGTTTGAACATTTTCGCATTATTTTCTGCCGCACCCTGTATACCTCTGCGTCTCCACAGTTGTCAAGGGAAGGTAGTTTTCTGTTAGTGAGGCAGGTTATTTTTAGATCATGGATTCACTGTGGTAAGTGATGCGATTCAATGAAAGCGCAGTACACTGCTTTCTATTTTAAATCTAGTGGTGATAGAAAGAGGCAAGTGACAATTCGCAAGCAACTTGACGGGCCTGGGATTGAACTCCAGACCATCTGCTCAGTAAGCTGAACGAGTAACCACTGAGATACCCAGCCACGTCATACAGTAACCCTTACGTGAAACCCATTACAAACTTAAGAATCTCCTTTCAACGATACAATCTAACAAATCGATTAGTTCAATTTGAAATAACTATTAACCACACTACAGGATGGTTTGTTAAGAATGGCACGTCACTCTCATTAAAATTGTTGGACTTAAATATACACCACACAGCAAATGATTAAACTAGAGACTATATCAAAAATAAGTTATCCACATTTATTCCTTTCGAATGATGAAAAAGGATATTTTATTCAAACAAACAAATGGTTTTTTATTTTGCTAGATTGAACTAAAACATTTGTGACGACTTAATAAATTTAATATTACTTTTTTGCGAATTTCCGAAATTTTTAAGAAAACACTTTTCATCAAGTTTCAAACCGGAACTCTTTGAAAGCTTTTGGTGGCCCGAAAACTTAAGATGAATGTTGGTATTTGTATATTTTTACTTGGTTACTTGGTACTTGTTTTTTTTTTAACCTAATATTGCTTCCTGCCAACACTTTAAATATGCACTAGAGTGGTGTAAAAGAATTAATGTGCTATTTGTACCAAAAGAGATGAATCCACCATACTGCCCAGAGATTCACCCTATCGAAAATTTCTGAGTTTTGACGAAAGCGAAGTTGAGAAATAACATGAAACCATCGGATAGTGTTGAAAAATTTAAGAAAGATTGGTCACAGTCAACAAGTTTAACAAGTTGTTCAATGTTGGTAATGTTCGCTTCAAAATCCAATCAGTGCTTGAAAGTGTTTCTGTTCGTTTTAGTGCGTTGGGTAGAGTCGCTACCTTGCAATAGGAATCAAATATTTTTGAGAAAGTTTTTGAAAGAGAAAGTGAAATGTCGCAGAATATGGCTATAAAGTATCAGCAGCAATCGGAACGAATAATCTTTAAGGTATTTCAAATAAAAGCATGAGCTAAAAGTCGACTTTGAAACATTTGGAGAAATTATTAAGGGTTTATTGAATTCCTGCAAAAAAATTATCGTCTAAATTGATGAATAATTAACATAATGATTTTTATACAGTAACATATTCTTTAAAAAAACCGTGCATGCACTTGTATATGAAATTCATATTTCAAACAGCTCCTCAACTGTCTTTCATGCCATAAAGATCAGGACCCTCTCAACCATAGTAGCAAATACAACCGTGTCCGTATCATCATTCAAACTACACGGCCCTTTTCAGAAAAATGGCAAGAGAATTTTCTCCTCTTACTTTTTATGGTCTGCCACCCAAATGCAGACTACGTTTCTAAAGAGCAAATGAAAAAATTTTCAAAAGAATTTTCTCACATACTTAGCTTTTTGAGAGTACTGAATGCTGGTCTACGAACCAGGCACCCAATGCATCAAACGGTTTAACCTTGTCTACATAAACCGGACGTGTATTACCTTGTGATCAAAAAGTTCCGGTAATTTGAAAAAAAAAACGCATTTATTTCAATTTTTAATTGATATCTTTATTATCGCCTTCAAAGTACTCGCCATTAGAGGCAACACACATATGCCAGCGCTTTATCCAATCATCCATACATTTTTTATAGGCCGATGAATGTATGGCTTTCAGTTCTTCCAGCGAATTCTTTTTTATCGCATCAATCGATTCAAAACGCCTACCTCTGAGCGGAATTTTCAGTTTTGGGAAGAGAAAGAAGTCGCACGGGGCAAGGTCTGGTGAATATGGTGCTTGTTTGATGGTATTGGTGGAGTTCTTGGCCAAAAATTCACAAATAGTGAGCGCGGTGTGTGATGGAGCGTTATCGTGGTGTAAAATCCACGAATTATTGCGCCACAATTCTGGCCTCTTCTTTCGAATTGCCTCACGCAAACGTCTCATAACTTGTAAATAATACTCTTTGTTAACCGTTCGACCTTCTGGAAGGAATTCAGAATGGACGACACCGCGAAAATCAAAGAAAACGGTCAGTAAAACTTTAATTTTGGAGCGACTTTGTCGTGATTTTTTTGGTTTCGGCTCATCTTCGGCGCGCCATTCGGACGATTGTTGACTTGTGAGCATATCAAATTCATATACCCACGTTTCATCACCAGTTATGATGCGTTCCATGAATGTGGGATCGCTATCTGCGTTCGCAATCATCTGTTTAGCGACCTCAACTCGATGCTGTTTTTGCAAAAAATTCAGCTCTTTTGGAACAAGTCGTGCTTCAATGCGTTTCATGCCCAGAATTTCCGTCAAAATGTGTTCGGTCGATCCAAATGAGATATCAAGGAGTGCAGCTATCTCCCGAATGCTAATTGAGCGGTTTTCCATAACTAAATTCTTCACGGAAGCGATGTTTTCATCGGTAGTTGAGGTCGATGGTCGTCCAGAACGCGGCTTGTCACTCACGCTTTCACGGCCTTCTTTAAAGTCTTTGTGCCAAACAAATGTACGATTTTGTGACATAGAGTCCTCACCAAAGGCTTTTTGCAACATTCTGAGCGTTTCCGCTGCAGAAAATCCGTTTGCAACACAAAATTTCACACAAACGCGTTGTTCCAATTTTTTATCCATGGTAAAAATCGCCGAGCGTCTATTTTTCGACTAACAAAAGCAGTTGTCAAAACAAAACTAATGGATAATTTGCTCTCACACTTTGACAGAATATCAGAACTAGTGTTGCCATCTTACACTAAAAAGATTTTACCGAAAAAATAAAGGCGGCCTTTTTAAATTGAAAATTACCGGAACTTTTTGATCACAAGGTATACACTGATTTTCGGCAAGCCTTCTTGATCCAATCGATCAGTACAGCCTCTATTCTTATACAGGCTATTAAAAATAATAATAATAAAATGCATTACACATTGCTACGTAGTCCTACGTCAACTTGACGGGCAACCCCATTGGGCTGTGTTCCTTATAGTTTTTATTCGAGAAAGAAAGTGTACTTATATTTTTCGGAACAGCCTATATTGGTTAATTGTTACCCAGTATGACAGCTTGACACTGCACCAGTAGTTGTACACAGGGTTGGAAAATGACAATTTGCTTTCTCTGTGAACAGCGGAACAGCGCGTTTCAACTGGCATCAAAGGAAGATGGCATTCAATTACTAATATTTTTGTTGTTTCCACCTTGAAAGGGATTTATTATAACCAAAACATAGGTTACGTTGACTCAGGGGAACAAATTAAAAAATGCTTGATTCTACCAAAGCGGCGATTCAATCAAACTGATATTTTGTTTGGAGAAAAAATAGTTTGAAACAACTGGCTAACCCTTTTCACCAAATAGCAACCGTCTTCTGCGTTGCTATGTTTGAACATCCGGTGCGGTGTATGGTAGCGGTTTTGCGCTGCCAAAATTCTTATTTATTTATGTAAATAGCCATACATCGTATTTACGATATGACTTCATCTACAAAATTTCGCCAATATACTCGGTCTATGGCTGGCTCTCTCCAACCTCGTTGACGACCCACACTCGCCAGATCCTGTTGCACCTGGTCCGCCCATCGTGCTCGCTGTGCCCCACGCCTTCTTGTACCGGCCGGATTCGAGGCGAACACCATTTTTGCAGGGTTGTTGTCCAGCATTCTCGCAACATGCCCTGCCCACCGTATCCTTTCAGCCTTCGCGACCTTCTGAATGCTGAGTTCGCCGTAGAGTTCAGCGAGCTCGTGGTTCCATCTTCGCCGCCACACTCCATCCACCTGTACGCCGCCAAAGATGGTCCTAAGCACCCGGCGTTCGAAAACACCAAGTGCATGCAGGTCCTCCTCGAGTATCGTCCACGTCTCGTGCCCGTAGAGAACAACCGGTCTTATCAGCGTTTTGTGCGGGGTGAATCTTTCTTGACCGCAGTGCGGGGGTGAATCTTTCTTGACCGCAAGTTCTTCTGGAGCCCGTAGTAGGCACGACTTCCACTGATGATGCGTCTTCGGATTTCACGGCTGTTGTCGTTGTAGATGAATTCTTCCACCACCTCGTATGTGTCCCCGTCTATCGTAACACTGCTGCCTAGGCGGTCCCTGTCGCGCTCGATACCTCCTGCTAGCATGTACTTTGTTTTCGACACATTCACCTCCAGTCCGACTTTCGCAGCTTCGCGTTTTAGGCGAGTGTACATTTCTGCCACCGTTTCAAATCTTCTGCCGACAATGTTCATGTCATCCGCGAAATAAACGAACTGACCGGATCGAGTGAAAATCGTACCCCGGCTGTTGAGCCCGGCTCTACGCATGACACCTTCTAGCGCAATGTTGAACAACAGGCACGAAAGTCCATCACCTTTACGTAGTCCCCGGCTTCCCGTAGTGAGCTTCCCGGGAAAGCCGTTCTCGTCCACAATCTTCCATAGCTCTATGCGGTCGATACGCCGCCTTGAAATTAATGAACAGATGATGCGTCGGGACCTGGTATTCGCGGCATTTTTGGAGGATTTACCGCACAGTTAAGATCTGGTCCGCCGTCGAGCGCCCGTCGTTGAAACCGGCCTGATAACTTCCCACGAACTCATTTACTTTTGGTGAAAGCCGGCGGAAGATGACCTAGGATAGCACTTTGTAGGCGGCGTTTAGGACTGTGATCGCTCGGTAGTTCTCACACTCCAGCTTGTCGCCTTTCTTGTAGATAGGGCATATAACCCCTTGCTTCCACTCCTCCGGTAGCTGTTCTGTTTCCCAGATTCGGACTTTCAGCCGATGCAGATAGATGGCCAGCCTTGCCGGGCCCATCTTGATGAGTTCAGCTCCGATGCCATCTTTGCGAGCTGCTTTGTTATTCTTGAGTTGTTGGATAGCATCCTTAACTTCCCTCAGCGTGGGAGCTGGTTCGTTCCCATCCTCTGCTGTGCTGACGTAGTCATTTCTTCCACCGACTTGGACTTCAACGCCCGCGTCCTCTGCGCCATTCAGGTGTTCGTCGTAGTGCTGCTTCCACCTTTCGATCACCTCACGGCCGTCTGTCAGAATGCCCCCATCTTTATCCCTACAAATTTCGGCTCGCGGCACAAAGCCTTTTCGGGACGTGTTGAGCTTCTGATAGAACTTCCGTGTTTCTTGGGAACGGTACAGCTGCTCCATCGCCTCGCACTCAGCTTCTTCCAGGCGGCGTTTCTTTTCCTGGAATAGGCGGGTCTGCTGCTTCCGCTTCCGTTTATAACACTCCTCGTTCTGCCGGGTCCCGTGCTGTAGCATTATTGCCCACGCTGCGTTCTTCTCCTCCAAAACCTCCCTGCACTCTTCGTCGAACCAGTCGTTCCCTCGACTCCGCTCAACGTGCCCGGGGGGGTTCTCTGGGGGGGGGGTGGGGGGGGGTTTTGTATTCCTCCGGGGGTCCCGGGGGGGGGGTTGGGGGGGCCCCCCCTCCGGGAGCGGGTGGTTTTGGGGGGGGGGGGGGGCGGGTTGGTTGGCCGCCCGGGTGTACCGGGGGGGGGGGGGTGTGGGATATACCCTAACCCGCTGCAGAATCCATCTTGTACCTTCACCCCCCTGCAACCGAACTCGCACGCACACACTCACACTCTCGATACATATCGTTCACTCAACAAGCTCGGGCCTTTGCGTTCCACTTACCATCATTCAACAGTCAACCGTCTTCGGGGCAAGTAGTGCAGTAAGTGGGTCCTTAGACGATTCCCGTAGACCGGAATGTGGAATTCCACAATGGCGAACCTGCCAGCGTTTTTCTAGTCTTTCTACTGGAAAGCCTCAGAAAAACGATTGGTATCACGAGGGAATCGCCTACCGCAGGAACGCGAGAAAGACCACCCTATTGGTAAAAACATTTGCGAGATAGTGACGGTAACAGTGCAAATTAAGTTTTATTATCACTAACGACGAACGAAGGTAAGCTTGTTTAATCTTTACATTCGGCCTATCTATGCTGCTCAAATTGAATGCGCCGGGACCGCCATGAAGTAGAATCAAAACGTCGATGCTAGGATTCTTTCCCACATCGAAAGCGTTTCGGGACGAACGCTGGGAAAAAAAATCTGACGAGTGGGACGCTCGCGAAAACGAGATTTGTTTTCAACTAAAGGAAGCACGCAAAACTAGCCGAGGCGGCCATTTTGCATTTTTCCCCTTCTTTCTTGTGTTGGGAAAGAATCTTACTTCGAGGCCTTTCGCTTCTTTGAAATCAAGCTTACTCGTTACGGAAAGTGATAGCACATAGAAACGTGGACGCATATGAAGGAAAGCATGCAAAATGTGCTGGGACGGCCATATTTTTCCTCTCGACTAGTACAAGGGTTTCGGGACGAATCCGCATTCATGAGTGTGTTTGGACACACGCGTAAAAAAATGCAAAATTAGATGGGACGGCAATTTTGCATTATTATTTGTAAAGCTTGGCACGCGATTTTCACTTCGTGAGAACCGAGCACACCCGTTTCGGGACGATTCGGCTTGCATGAGCATGGATGAGTGTGTATAATGTGCTGGGACAGCCATACTTTTCCTTTCGATTAGAACAAGGGTTCCAGGACGAATCCGCATTCATGAGCGTGTTCGGACACACGCGGAAATCAAAATGCACAAATAAGCTGGGACGGCCATTTTGCATTAATTTTTAGGAAGCTTGGCACGAGATTTTTGCATTGTGAGAACCGAGCCCACCCGTTTCGGGACGATTCGGCATGCAGGAGCATGAACAAGTGTGAATAACGTGCTGGGTCGGCCATTTTGTTTCTGCTTTTGTTGAATGGTTCGGGCAGAATTAGCTCGCATTCATTGCGTTGCATTGAGTTGCAGAATAAGAATATTTATACTAGAGAGTATGGACAACGAAGTCGGAAGATACGTTCGCATAGCTCCAAGAAAAGCATATGCGTTGACTGAGGAATCAGCTGAGCTGTTAGGCTGCAAAGAAACAGCTGCCGAGGATGAAACAATCATCCCAGAAGAACCACAAACGACAACTGAACCACCGGTGGTTGTCACCACAGAAATGTTTGCCGTGCTACAAAAGGCAGTCGTAGATCTGGCCCAACTAATCCTCGAAAAGCCATGGGACCAAACCGGATGTGCGTTCAACCAGATCGATATTGGTAACAATACGAAACCAGCAAACGATTCCTGGTGTCGACTCTGCGACCCTGCCACGACTTCTGAAGGGCAATCTGCAATTCGGTTGGAAGGCATCCCATCCTTTCCTAAGAACGTCAACGCAACTGGAATATGGCAAGCATTCTACCAGTTTATTGAAAAATTCGAAATTGCCGTTTCTCTCCATATCATCACGGATCCCGTTTGTCAGACCAAACTGCTGTATTTAGCAATGGGTGACGAAGTACAAACTATTGCTCGGGCTGCTGGATTGCGACCATGTCTCGACGAGCCAGATTGCTACAGAAAAATGATTTCTAACATCACCGAATACTTCCACGGCATGACGGACACGGCCGCCAAGCATGATGCATTTTCCCAAATGAAGCAGGAACACGGGGAATCAACCATGGCATTCTATGCACGTCTCATGGCCAAAGCTCAACTCTGTCGCTACAGTACAAATGACCAGGTTCGTTTCGTTCGGTCTCAACTGTTTAAAGGCATGACCAACCGCAGCGCGTTCGATCGGCCATGATGTGGCATTCACAGTTCTATCTGCAACCAGGAGCGAGGCGTTCGAACTGGAATCAAACCCTGCAGGCAAACCCAAAGGAGATGTAGTAGCGAGAACACAAACTGCTCCGAGGAATTATCGACTACCCAAGGCACCATACCACAGACCCACCAGAATAGTCGCTGTTAGCAACAGACAACAAGCATCACGCGAATCATTTCGCAGTCGTGTTCAGCCACGAAGCAGACTCGGCCAGCACATAAAGTAGAGCAATGCCCAGCTAAGAGTCAAGATTGTCATCGATGCGGCGTTCGTGGACATTTCGCTGTTACGTGCAGAACGAAAAAAGCTTATGTGGCGGAAGAGCAACGCCAACCAAAAAGCGAGAATGAGAACACTCAGCACATAAACACTCTATCCGTGAAGGATGTGCTAATAAAATGCAGACTTGACTCATCCAGCCCAATAGAGTTGCTAGCCGACTCGGGAGCTGACGTGAACGTTATTGGAGGCCACGATTGGGATCAATTACTACAAGATTCCAAAGAAGGTTTGGTAACAGTTAGGGAAGTCAAAATGCCTAACCCTTCAGTCTTGCGAGCCTACGCAACTGACCAGTCTATGGGATCTAGTAAGCCACCCATTTTTGCAGAATTCTTGGTAGTTCCACACGGCTGACGTTCGCTGCTTAGTCGAGCAACATCAAGTGATATGGGACTTCTGAAAGTCGGGATTTCGATAAATAGCTTAGAAAAACCCCAGGGGCTTTCCAAAAATGCCAGGAGTAAAGGTTAAGTTCAGCATTGACAAAACCATCCCACCTGAGAAAAACGCTTATTATTAAGTTCCCGCCGCATATAGGGAAGCGGCACAGCTTAAATTACAAGAAATGGAGGAAAGAGAGATAATAGAAAAAAGTCACTTCCGCACCGGAGTGAATAAGTGGCAAGTCCGCTGTTTCTAAGGAAAAGGATGATTTCCGCCTCGTTGTAAACAAGCGTGCGCCTAATAAGGCTATAAAGCGAGAATACTTTCGACTACCCTTAATCCACGAGATGAAAGTCAAACCCAATGGAGCAAAATATTTTGCAAAGCTTGACCTAACTAGCGCGTTTTACCACCTGGAATTCTAGAGATATCACTACATTCCTTACAGAAAACGGCATGTACCGTTTTACAAGACTAATGTTTGGGGTCAATTGCGCACCAGAAGTGTTTCAAAGAGAAATGAGTCGCATCCTGAAAGGCATTGAAAACGTAATCGTTTACATAGATGATATACTGATTTTTGCCAAAAGTAATGAAGACCTTCGAAGAACCGTTTCCAAAGTTCTGCAGATTTTGTGAACAAACAACCTAACTTTGAACACTGAAAAGTGCGAATTCGACAAAGACTGTATAAAGTTCTTGGGTGAGCTGGACGAGCGTGGATTCCACAAGCTAAGGTTAAGCATATCGAACGATTTCGCGAACCTACGACTTCTTCAAAGCTGCGAAGCTTTTTGGGCTTAGCCTCCTTTGTGAGCCCATACATAAGCAACTTCGCAGATGTAACGAGTCCCCTGTGGGAGATGGCAACAACAAAAACGTGGAGCTGGGGCCCACGCCAGTCTGCTGTTCACAAGACAACTAAGAAAAGAATAGTAAACAGCACAGTCGCTCTTGGGTACATCTGGGAAACGGATAAAACTGTCCTGTATACAGACGCATCCCCAAACGCTCTAGGTGCGGTCCTTGTCCAAGAAAACCTTGGCAAGACACCTCGCGTCATCAGCTTCGCTTCTTAAGCGTTGACCGCTACCGAGAAACGATACGCCCAAAATCAACGGGAGGCATTGGGTGCCGTTTGGGCCGTAGAATATTTTTCTTACTATCTTCTTGGACGACAGTTCACGCTCAAAAAAGAAGCAAAAGGGGTCGCGTCCATACTAAATCGTTTACGACAAACATAAAAGAGAGCCCTCACCCGAGCCGATGACTGGGCACTTAGGCTCAGCCCATACAATTACACAGTAGAGTACGTGGAAGGTCGATTCAACATAGCTGATCAATCATCCCGGCTCTGTACAGGTGAAGACGAAGCGTTCGATGAAACGGAAAGCCCCTAGGAAATTGCAAAAATAGAAGCTAATAAAATCGGGTTTCTGACGGAAGACGACATAAGACAAGCGACATCATCGGACCTTATATTGTCTCTAGTCTCTAGACAACCTCCATATCAAGAATGGAATTCTCTTTAAACAAGGATGCGTAGTAATCCCAGAAATACTGCAACAGAAAATATTAGAAGCAGCTCATAAGGGTCACCCGATGACAGCTAAGCTTAAGAGCATACTCCAGGAGCGCGTTTGGTGGCCAGGAATGCCCAAGGACGCTGAAGACTGTGTAAAATCCTATGAAGTTAGCTTTCACAAATGTTATTCATTTATGTAATAAACGAGACTATTTCTACCGTCCAGCATTTCAAAAACCCAGTCGTTCCTTGTGAAAAAATAACAAGTACAACGTTTTTTTTGTAACACCCCGGACTTTTTTTTTAGAGAAGGGGTGGGATGTAGGATATACCCTAACCCGCTGCAGAATCCATCTTGTACCTTCACTCCCCTGCAACCGAACTCGCACGCACACACTCACACTCTCGATACATATCGTTCACTCAACAAGCTCGGGCCTTTGCGTTCCACTTACCATCATTCAACAGTCAACCGTCTTTGGGACAAGTAGTGCAGTAAGTGGGTCCTACGTTAGACGATTCCCGTAGACCGGAATGCGGAATTCCACATTCTAGGGACAGTTTAAGCTCAAATTAGCATTAAATTCACGAATAGCCGATAGTGCTTTTTTCTCAAGCCCATTGATGCCCCTCAGTTAAACCAACCGCACCGGTCGCTGCTAAAAGCGCTATCAAAATAGCAGCAAGGCTCTATAGAATCATCGGATGTTCAAAAATAGCAGTGAGATAACAGCGATCAGCCAGAGGTTTGTTATTGGTTGTTACAATTTAAAAGAAAGTATCCATTGAAATAAATTTATTTAAATCCAACTCTTTTAAGAATCAAAAACTCTTTGACCTAACAGTTCATATGATTTAATAGGGGTGTTCGGGAGTTTACAAAAAGTCATGAAGTTTGAGCAGTCAAAAGGCATTAAAAATTTCCCTCAGGCCATTCAGTTGTCCCAGAATGGCGGATATGGTCATTGGTCCGTTTCAAGGATGAACGTATATTACTCATGAAGAATCATGGAGTTTGAGCCATCGAAAGGCATGTTTCGAGGAAAACCCGTTTCTGTCCCCGCTTCAAGGGTTCTTCCGGGACATCCGGGTTTTTTTAGAATGGCCCGTATTGACATTGATCCATTTTTAGGCTAAGTAGACTTCTCAACAAAAATTGTAGACTATTCATAAAAAATCATGTAGTTTGAGCCGTCGAAAGGCATGATTCGGCGAAAATCTGTACTTGTCCTCTCTAGGGGTTTCCCTGGGGCAATTTGATGCATTTATTGTTCCACATTTCTTATTTCTTATATTTCAATATGGCGATTGGAAAATATCCACAGTTTTGCCAGAAAACCAATTTTTCTTCGCAATGACTATTATAAAACTATTTGGTCATCTAGTGGCTTGTTATTTCTACCCTTTTCAGGCAAAATGGTTTTAAAATGCTTTTTTAACTGACCATAATAAGATAATTTCAATGAGTCCTAAAACTGGCATTTCAATACAGCATTTACGGGGAGAGTTCATAAAGTCGAAATAAAACCTTTGATAGTAGTAAAAGATATATATATACAGTTGTGTTCAAAATAATAGCAGCGGTTGGTTAAACAAATAAAAAGTGGAATAATTCCAAATTGATGAAATATTCCGAAATATGTTTCACAGTCAACATTTACAAGGACCTTAAATAAACTGACAGTGGGTTTCATTTCAAGAAATCTATTTATTTTTGCTCAGAATTTTTATTTATCAAAAAAAGTCAGTGTTCAAAAAAATAGCAGTGTTATAAGTTAACCACTAGGAAATCATATGTATAGCGATAATCGGTTGTCAACTTGTTTTAGCTTTCGAATATACTTTAGTACTTTGTTGCATAACCACTGTTTTTAATAACAGCCAAGCAACGTTTCTGCATTGAGTCCACGAGTGCTTGACATCGAGAGACAGGTATTGCGGCCCAGGAATCGCGAACTACCGACCACAGCTCTTCCACATTTTTCGGCTTGGCTTCAGAAACTGCGTATTTAACGTCTCCCCATAGGTTTTCAATAGGATTGAGATCAGGAGATTGGGCTGGCCACTCCATAACCTCAATCTTCTTTGTTTGAAACCATGCCTTAGCTCGTTTACTGGTGTGTTTTGGGTCGTTATCCTGCTGGAATACCCACTTCAGCGGCATTTCCTCCTCAGAATAAGGCAGCATAACTTCATCAAGTATTTTGATATATCCATGTTGATCCATGATGCCAGGTATACGGTATACCGGTCCAACACCATAATAGGAAAAGCATCCCCACACCATAATTTTTGCTCCACCATGTTTTACAGTCTTCACCGTATACTGCGGTTGGTATTCCGTGTTAGGAGGACGTCTAACATATTGACTACGACCCTTTGTCCCAAATAGCACTATTTTAGACTCATCAGTCCACAAAACATTTCGCCATTTTTATCTGGGCCAATCGACATGGAGCTTAGCAAACTTCATGCGATTTGCAACATGACGTTTTGTCAACAGCGGTACCTTCCGAGGGCTATGGGCATACAATTTCGCTTCCATCAATCGTCGTCGAACAGTAACAGTGCTCACGCTCAGGTTCAGATCATCTTTAACCTTTCTGGACGTCGTATATGGATCAATCCGTGCCAATTTTACAATCTCTCTGTCCATTCTGTTGGAAGAACAACGCTTCCGGCCTCGAGTTTCAATCTTTGCTTCCCATTTTAATGCATTTCTTATCATTTTCGCGGAACATCCAACTGTTTTTTGTATTTCCTTGTAGGACTGACCTTGCCTGATTAGCATTTTTATTGTATTCCGCTGCTCTTCGGTACAATGCTTAGCACGACCCATTATGCTAGGTTAGATACAAAAGTCACATATCTTCATTCCCATCTTATGATTTTGAATACTTACTGGTTGATTTAATGTAGAAAACCTTTCTTAAAATATGGTTGAAAATGAAATTTAGCCAGAAGCAATTACCGCTGCTATTATTTTGAACAGTTCAAAATGGACGTTGCAGCATTGAATCTGCAAAATGTAAACAAAGAGAAATCGTAACGCTACAAACAGTATCTCGTATTGACAAGAGATGTCAATAGTATGAACATAAATGATTGGTTGGTTGAATCAGTAACGCATACATGAGCTATGAACAAAGTGTTCAAGCATGACGTGGCACTGCTATTATTTTGAACACAGCTGTTTATATATATATATATATATATATATATATATATATATATATATATATATATATATATATATATATATATATATATATATATATATATATATATATATATATATATATATATATATATATATATATATATATATATATATATATATATATATATATATATATATATATATATTTATATATATCTATACATATATATAATATATATATATATATATATATATATATATATATATATATATATATATATATATATATGTATATATATATAAATATTGATATCCATGCCTATATATTTAATTAAATCGTAATTTTTTTTAAAATGGCATTGGTGTTCATATAAATACTTTATTTTTTTAAAAGATACCTCTAAAAAAATCTTTTAAAAATCATTTTTCAATGGAATCGGTGTGCCTATTAATTTTTCAATATTTAAAAAAAAACGTTTAAAAATCAAATAAAACTAAGGAGATGAATTATTTAGATTCATTTTGATTAGGTTGTTGCTCTCCATATATAAACTTACCATATCAGTAACCACTATTCCATTTGGATGATTGATTCGAAATCCTATTCCAAGCAGTTTTCCAGGTTTTTTGAATAATTCAATTTCTACAGTTTCAGTTTCTGCTGTGATTGGACGAAACACTACAAGCCGCACCTGTTCGAAAATATTAAAAAAAATGTTTTTGTTAAATGTTAGCCAAAATTAACCAGCAATAGATATTCATTTTCATTAACACTTTAAACTATTTTCTCAAAAGATCATAGTGGCCTGGATAGGTTGAAAATTATTTCCATCAACGCATAGTTGTCTGTGGATAGTCAGTGAAGCAGCCATGTCCAAACACTACAATGCACGCCGAGCTATTTTTTACCACGCTAGCGCGTGTATAGAATTCACCACTTTGACTTCGTGCTTCGAGACTTACACGCAACGTGGTGGGTATAACACCAATACCAGTGCTCGTGTTTTGGCTTCAGACACCGTGTATGATGATTCGGCAAACACCACAGCCGAGTGTTTCCGATTGTGTCCGATTGCGGAATACACGCATGGTTCATTTATTTTATTTCTACCTATGCCGTGCTTGTTATATGCAATCAACTTATGCGCCCGTCCCCCAACGGCCAAGAAAACAAACCTATAAGTCAAATTATCAAATTTTTAGAATCATCCGCCGAGCAATGCTCTATCCGTGGTAGCCAGTGTCATACTGGGTGTATGTTGAGAGCTTTCTTGTGATCGTAACCACTCGGATCGGGTGTTATCTAAAAAATCAAGACACGGACACGGTGTCTAAAGCAAAACACGAGCGTGTACACTCGTGTCGCGTCCATTGCGTTGCGGGTTCATCTATAAGCACGAAACTGAAGTGGTAAATTATAGCCACATGGTGGTGTGTTTGCAGTCAAGTTCGGCTCTCGTGCAGCACGGTTTGGTGTTTTCACCAAGGCTGCAGTGAGGTTGTGTTCAACACAAAACAGCTTGAAAAAAGTACGTTTAACCGTTTGTTACATTAGTATGTTCAATATGTTAGATTTGGCAACCCTCAATCGTGTTTCGTGGTACGTTGGACCACCATAAGTATCGTTTGGTGGTCGTTTGATTTGAATGTTGGTACGATGAACGGGCAGCGGTTGTGATGGTCAAGTTTACGATCGGTTTACTAGAGACCATTATCTTTAGAGGCTATTCATAAACCACGTAGACTTTTCTAGGGGAGGAGGGGTGTGGCCAAAGTTTACGCTTCATAGAAAATTTCAATAAAATGTGTGAAGAAAAGTCTACGAGGGGGGAGAAGGTCTGAGATTTTCAAAAATGGGTCTGCGTGTTTTATGAACAGGGCCTTATCACGTTTTAGATGGTTAGGGATGTGTTTAAGAATATTGTGTATGGCCTGGTTTACTGTTTGGTCCAATAACAACGAGCTCACTGGGCATCGGTAAACAGAAATTTCGGAGAATTTTTTGTATGATCAGTATTTACGCGTTTTCGAAATTTGTGCAATGTGGCCTTGCACTGATTCTCACATTCAAAATAGTTTTTCAAAAATTATTTTTCCTAAAGGTTGAACTCTATTCAACGCCAATCGTTAACATAACTATGTGTTTGTTTGTGACATTTTAATTTTATGAACATTAATTAGCAGTAGACTTTTTTTACGTAGGACTACGTCTATGTTATCTATACTGGGGTGCAATTTAAAAAAAACTATTGCGATTGTCAAGAGAAGAGCGGTCAGGTTTTGAGCGTTAATATCTCAGTCGTTTCTGTAAACATTTTCAAAATGTTTGCTCCAACCGATCGGAAATTTTTCGACTCGTCGATTCCAATATTGAGAACTATTAGTAAAGATGTGAATGGTCCATACAACTGGTTCAAAGAATATCGATCAAACATAGGCCATTTAAAATCCATCCTTTTTAGGATAAAAGAGTGTGTGCTTGGTTCGAGTACTACCTTTCAAATAGTCCTCCGCTCAATTTCAACTACTTCTATTCAATTTTTACAGCCTGCAGTAAACTAACGTAACTATCTACACTTTCTCTTCATATCTTTCGTTCTTGCAAAATTACTGTCCGCTTGATGAGAAAATATTTCCTTCTAAATCATCAATTTTAGTCAGTTGGGTTTGTTTTTCCCAAACCTTTAAAGAATTGTTCCGACAATTGCTGAACGCATGACTTAAAGGTGTTGGTCATAAAATTGACTAGTCTAGTTGAGTCTAGTTTATATCGTGCGAAATGAGTACGAGACAGATAGTTCTTGGAAAAATTCTCGAAAGTGATGGAAATTCAGTACTTTTCTTGTCATTTTGAGTGTTTGCTGAACGCATTAGAACGTAAAAACTGACTCAAATATTGAACCAATTTGAACATTCCTATAAATGAATGGGCCGAATGTGGTTCTTGTATACAAAATATGCCAAGATAGTCGATTTAAACGTTTGTTAACAAAAGCAGATTCGCTTGTTTCGAAAATTTCTCTGAATTTAAGATATGACATTCTTCTTCTTGGACGCCCCATCAAGCACCGAGATGATCAAGTGTGCTGTGCGTCTTGCGCACAGACATTACCACGGCGGGGTTGAATTCGTGATTTTATTAACTGTCAATTGAAGGCACAACATGCCGCATTCAAAACAAACTTGCAAAAAAACTAAGCGAGTTAGAAAGTTTGTGTCAAAAAGAGAGCTGTAGAATACCTTTAAAGCCATGTTTTTGTTTCATTAATCACTAATGTTTATTTCGTGTTTAATGCAAAAAACATGAAAACAGTTCTTTCAAAACCTTTTCACCTACAAAACATACCTGCACAACACACGACACAACAGCAATTGACTAACCTACCGATCAAGTAGGATTTTTTAGATTTTTAAGATAACAAAAACGACGAACTACCAGGAACCCATATAATAGTTTTTAGAATCCTCCTCCCCTACACACTACACGACACAACAACAATTGACAACCTACCGATCAAGTAGGATTTTATAGTTTTTAAGATACATAAACACAAAACAAGTTCACTGAACAGACACATAATCTTAGGTATAACGAACGAAAACACCACACACATTTTAGGTACACAAAAATCTACTATAAATACTAGACCTACTGCGATGTTTTTTTTCCAGTCGAGCACTCGACACTGAAGAAGTCTGTAAGTCGCAGACGAACGCCTATCTGTTAAAAGATAAGCTATCTGTAGTGGAATTTAACGGAATTTGCTCGCGTTTACTAGTGATAGCTTAAAAAAGTGTTTCAATTTTTTATTGTTTTAGAAAAGGTGATCAAGTGAAGTGTTAATTTAAATTTTCCTAGTTTTTCAATGAAAAAACCCTTGAATAAAGATATGTTTACAACATTTTACCCCTAAGAATACACTCAATGATTATAACTCAGTGCTTAAATAAAACTGTTATGTATTAAAATTTCTGAGCTTTCGAATGGAAGAAGAAGATTCTAGCTAAGTAACATAATAATTGTTCTACACATATGGTCAAATCTCAATGTTTACGGAGTTATTGAACTTTTAATGTTTTGGTACAGGTTAGTCTTAAATTGGCTGTAACTCAAAAAATTTTTACTTAGCAAGATTTCTGTCTTCATTTGAAAGCTAAAAATGTTCTACATAACAGTTTTATTTAAACTTGGAGTAATTATCATTAAGTGTCGTTTTAGAGGTAAACATGTTTCAAAAATATTTTTTTTTGATTTTTTTTTTTATGTTTTGACATAGACTACGTCTTACGGTAAGGGTAGGGTGTCAATTGAAAATCTAAAAATAAGCGACCGTCACGAAATATCGTAACAAATGAAACGCTAATAACTTAATAAATGCTCAGTACATTTTCAAGTTAGTTACAAAAATTGGTTTGAAATTTTCCCGGGTATAAATTCAATAATTAAACATTCTTCTTAAACAAGTTTAAGCTATTGAAAATAGAGAAAAAATAAGGTGATGTCTTATAATGCCGATTTTTCAGAGTAAACTTACTAAATGCACAGTACGCTCCTATCACAGATTTCAAATGTAAGCAAGGGAGGTCTCATATGCAGCAGTGAACGACATAAAACGGGTACACCTTTGCAATTTTACTCATTAGTGTCGCAGTACTGAAGCTGGGCAGACCAACGAACCATCGAAGATCAGCAGCTGGCGATGGCATAAACTCTAGAGGCAACCTCGATGGCACGTAGCCTCTAGTGCGGAGCGGCAAAGCGCCAATGTAGATTTGGCAGTTGGTGGTGGCACGTACCACATAGAAGGTGCAGTGGCGACCAATCAGTGGACAGGTAGCTGATTGCGTTGCAGGCTGTTGCTAGCAAGCCCTTGGCTAAGCAACCGTTGCTAGGCAGCCACTAAAATGCAGTGGTGTGCTAGGCAGTCGGTTGCCCAAGCCGGTGATGATTTGTTGCCAGCCGGTGGGCGCCACCACGGGGAGCTTAAAAAGGTGCCTGAGTGTGTGTGTGATATTCTCGGTAGCCATCTATATCTAAAGCACAACGTGCACGGCAGAAATTACCTGCTTCGTTAAAAGACCGAGAAGGTTTCAATTCTAATGCGGAATATTTCAAATCCGTCCTCTTCAGGACGAACAGTCTAATTTTGAGAGTTTGTTTAGTTTGAATTTATCTTACAACTTACTCAACGGCAGACAGCGGTTGCTTGAACAATTTTAGTTTTCTATTTGTTGCATACCTTGAGCATTGTGCGCAATTTACAAATGGCTGCCGTCATGAAAAATTTAAACATCGGTCGTTAATAATTCGATCGTTTCTTGATTGATTTAGTTCTGAGCTGAGACTTTTGCGCTAATCTTGATGCTTCTACGATTGTCATTTTATTTACTCAAGTATTTAAAATTTTACAAATAAAAGATGAACATATTTCGCGTACGTATTCATCAATTGGTGTTGGAAAATTGTAAGCAATGTTTCGTTCCTGCAAGTATCAAGAAACTCACTATTGAGGACAACGTTTTAATTCTCAAACATAATATTCCGTAGTAAAATTCTTTGCACATTGCAATTTGTACTGTTATGAAAAGTTATTCTGTAGTGTTAACGATTTGCGTTGGATATGAGTTTTACTTCTAGGTAGACATAAGATTTGATGTCAACCGTATGCGCAAATTTCGAAAGCGCGGTAAAATCGAACAAACAGAAAACCCTCCGAAACGACCACGTAGCGATCCTCGGAGACAGTACCTACGTTGCAATGTTCCGCTACGAAACTAAAGAAACTAATCAAATGGTTTAAAGTAGTCTACGTCAACTGGCCGTAATTTTTTTTTCTTGCACAAAACACGTTATAAACAGCAGTAATTGATTGAATAAAAACATGGCTTTAAAAGTTTTGTACAACTCTCTCTTTGACTCAAACTTTCTACCTCGCATAGTTTTTTTATGCAATACTGTTTTGAATGCGACATCTTGTGCCTTCAATTAGCAGATAACAAAATCACGAATTCAAACCCGCCGTGGTAATGTCTGTAAGCAGGACGCACAGCACACTTGATCACCGCGCTGCATGATGGGGCGTCCAAGGAGAAGAATTTCATAACTCAAAAGTTTGCAAAACAGTAACTCATGACTTCCGGAAAACAGCTGTTTTTTCCACAAGAGTTAGCACATATTCAGCTCTGTTACGGTTACGCCAATTGTTCGGCATCGGCAGCCCAAAACATAGCTGTTCCCAGTTCGGTTCTTCGGAAACCGCGAGTTACTGTTTTGAAAACATTTCTGGAGAAATTGGCAAAATGGACGAATCTGCTTGTGCAAACGAACACGCTGGACGTTTTTAAGCGAATAAACGCACAATTTAAAAAAAAACTAAGACCGAACTTAGCTAGAGGAAGCCTTCTTTTTACCGATTGTGGCCTTAGTTCAAGAAATTAAGCTTTTAATGGTGAGAAATAGTCGATTTAAATGTTTGTTTACAAAAACAAATTCGCCCATTCCACAAATTTCTCCATTGTTACACCAATTGTTCGGCATCGGCAGCCCACAACATAGCTGTTTTCCGGAAACCGTGAGTTACTGTTTTGAAAACATTTCTGAAGAAATAGTCGATTTAAATGTTTGTTTACAAAAGCAAATTCGCCCATTCCACAAATTTCTCCATTGTTACACCAATTGTTCGGCATCGGCAGCCCACAACATACCTGTTTTCCGGAAACCGTGAGTTACTGTTTTGAAAATATTTCTGAAGAAATTGAAGAAATGTTTGTTAACAAAAGCAGATTCACCCATTTCGCAAATTTCTCCCGCCATCAAGTGTGCTGTGTGTCCTGCTCACAGACATTACCACGGCGGGGTTGAATTCGTTATTTTGCTATCCGCTAATTGGAGGCACAACATGTCGCATTTAAAACAGTATTGCAAAAAAAAAACTAAGCGAGATAGAAAGTTTGTGTCAAGTAGAGAGTTGAAGAAAATTTTTAAAGCCATGTTTTTATGAATCAATCACTGCTGTTAAATACGTGTTTTGTATGTATCTATGTATGTAAAAGATACCACTCATCGTTGCGGGCACAGCCATAAGACAGTGGATCGTCCTCTACGAATGATTTGATCAAGTTCGACATCTGCCTGTATTCAATTTAACACTGTCTGAAGGGCCAAAAACGGATGGGCGGACTCGTAAGCAGAGACACTTACGCGTAATCTGGGGGATAATGAGAATCTCCTTCCAATGCTTGAATCCTACAACCTAATGTCGAACAAGCCATCAAACGTGAGGACTTCCCAATGAGTGGGTAGAAGAGCTCGCCATCAATTCATCAATTCACGAATTGTTAATGACATGGAGTTGGCAATTCCACTCTCCCCATCCAAATCGCTTCAATCCGGTGCTCTGATGGTCCCTTCCCAACCCTTTTTATTTGATGTATAATATAGTGATGTTCATATAATAATGTAGAGTATTTTTCTTTATAATAATAATCTTACCTTCCCTGGTCTACCTGGTTGTTAATAATATAATATGATGAAATAACTGAAACAATGATAGACGTATGAAAATTATATGCTGCTTGGTGCCTCATTACAGCTCAATCATTGGTAGTTGAATGTAACTTCGGAATGTGAAACCTTTTTTGCCAAACCATTTCGTAATTAAATGAAGTATAAACATGCATTATGGCATTTAAGTTTACACTAAATTATTAAAAAATATGTACGTATTTATAGCATATGGGTCATAATCAGCAGAATTGAAAAGCATTTCTTGATTTTAATAATATCCAATGATCTAATTTAATAGAAAAGAACCTTGAGCTACAATGAAAAAAAATAGCTATACTATCTGGAACAAACTTCCTCGTACCCTTGAAGCAGATAAAATTTAATTATTATTATTTTTATTTATAATAATAATTTCAATACGTTTTTAATAATATACAATGATGAAAATAATACGATGTTGCAATAAAATACTAAATAATGTATATATAATAATAAAATGCAGCAATTTGCCTCTTCGGCAGCGGTGTTAGTTGCTTTAAACTCTGAAATAACGGAAATTTCCAATGTGATATAATGAAACATAGTTGATCTCCTGGCAGCCGTTTTGCTAGGAAAATGTAAGCAAACAATAAGGCGAAATAAACTCCCTATGAATATTATTATTGCCTAGAAACAGAAGCTTAATAAATCTGAAATAAAA
>JAHHFK020005402.1:45000-264857 GCA_024533555.2 Aedes koreicus
GTTGATGATATCAATCATGTGTTAAATCATCTTAACGTTATTATCTATGCTGATGATATGAAACTGTATATGGAAATCTGTAGTAAGTTAGATTTGCAACATTTTCAGTGCGAAATTGATGTCTTCTACGAATGGTGTGTTAAAAGTCTGCTTGATATTAATATTAAAAAGTGTAACATCATATCATATTCCAGAAAATTTACTCATCATGATTTCACGTGTACTCTAGGAAATCAGTTAATTGGAAGATGCAACAAAATTAGAGACTCAGGAGTGATTCTTGATTCTAAATTGACCTCTGTAGATCATTTTAATGCAACAATTCTCAAAGCAAATAATATGTAGGATTCATAAAAAGGTTCAGTTATAATTTTAAGGATCCATACACTATCAAAACACTTTATGTAACGTACGTAAGATCCATTCTCGAATATTGCTCTGTTGTTTGGGCTCCATACCAAGAGACATACATTAGTCGTATAGAATCTGTACAGAAACAATTTTTGTTATTTGCTCTTAGAAAACTAGGCTGGTATTCATTTCCTATTCCTTCGTATGAGTCTCGTTGCATGTTAATTGATATTGATTCACTGAAGAAAAGACGAGAAATCTCTATGATCTCTTCTGTTAATAATGTTAGCTCGCAGCGCATAAATTCGGCAAATCTTTTAGAAAGTTTGAACTTTTATGCACCATCACGGATTTTAAGAATTAGAAATTTATTTCATGTAAGGCCTCAGAGAACAATTTATGCTAAGAATAGACCAATGAACAGAATGATGAACATCTATAATGAATATTGTGAATTAATTGATTTTACTATGCCTAAGGCGGCAATAGATCGGATCGCCCAATCCTAGCGTTCGGTAGAAAGTTTGAATAGTGTGCCGATTATTTTATCTAAAATTTCTGTATAATTAGAAGGGGAAAAATCCCAAAATGTGGACATAAGTGTAATCTGTGGCTTCACGCATAGTATCCCGGTGAAATTAGAAAAAAAGTGGAATCTGGGTTTTTTTTACTGAAATGAAGTATAACATCGGATTCGGCATCTTTTAATAGTTATTAACTCATATTTGTTCAGAAAAAAAGTGATATTTTTTATTGTTAAGATACATATCAACCCGCTTATTCTATTGTTGATGTCTCAATTTACAATAGATTCTATTGTAGAAGCAGTGAGTCCTAATGTTATCTTATTGTCGCGAACAATACGATTCAACTGTACATACTATTGATTCTATTGTATGGTTACAATACATTTTTTTTTGTCAATCTATTATACTTTTTTATTCGGTGGGGCGGAAATAACAGCAAAATATTAGTCGTCGCTCTCAACCAACCAGTCCGACGGAGGGCGTGGTGGCCGCTGCCCTGAGATGGTGTCCGTTGTACTCGTTCCTTGGCGTAACCTCCCCGGCCTGGCTGCTGCGAAGAGCGCGAGGGTCGTTCTCCTTTTTCTCGCCCCATTGCGCGTGGCGCGCCTCTTCTGCGGGTGCCTGTGGGGGCGCGTTCTCGAGCCATTTTCTCAGAGGGGTGGTGCGCGATTCTTTAAAACTTACCTCCGCATAGTGGTGTCGCGCGATTTGCGATGTGTACGATGGAAGGTTCTTCTAGCAACTGGTGCAATTCGTGGTTCATTCGCCTCCTCCACGTTCCGTCTTCCATCTGCATCCCACCGTAGATCGTACACAGCACCTTCCGTTCAAATACTCCAAGGGCGCGTTGGTCCTCCACTAGCAATGTCCATGTTTCGTGGCCGTAGAGAACTACCGGTCTAATTAATGTCTTGTAGATGGTCTACTTTGTGGTTCGGCAAAAATTTGTTCGATCTTAGCGTCCTTCGGAGTCCAAATTAGGCACGATTATCAGCCAAAATATATTCGTCACAAAGGGTAATAACACTCTGTAGTCTTCATATCGTTTGATTTATTTTTTCGAATAATGTTCTCCGTCGGGAGCCCGATTAACAACAACGATACTGAGCGAATCGAATCCATTCAACGTCGTTTCCTACGTTTCATGCTTCACAGACTACGAAATGTTTAACCTACACATTTAGAAAATAACACCGAACTCGATTCCATTTTCTACCAGACCACATCGGTTACCATCAAGAAACCGACTAAATCGTTTATATATACTGTTTTCGGGTGTATTTTTTGTGTCAAACCCGAATTTCGGTTACTGTATTATATATTTGACAGATAAAAATGAAAGATGAATCGAACAGTATGGTAAAGCAAGGATATTCAAGAGTTCGGTACACGAGAACCGAGAAACCTCGGTAAACTGAACCGAGAATTTGCTGAATATTCTTAAACGACAAACACTTCTCTTCGAGTCAATTCCGCGACGGCTATGTCTACCGAAAAACTCTGTTATTTTATCTGACTCGATAAGACCTAAAAAATCGCCAGCCATTTTATCTCGCGTGTGCGAGATGTTTTTTTTTTTGCGAGAATTCCCGACCTCTGTTGCATTTGCAGGATAAAATCCTTGAGTCACTGTAACATGTTCTTGAAAGTGAAAAATAGTAAGTTGTGTTTTTAAACATCAATAAATTATACATTTTATGTAGATATTTTATTTTAAAATTGAATTCAACAGAACGTTGGCAAAAATCCGTGCCAAATGTCTATCGCGTGTTTCGAAGAGGAATAGAAACAATGTAAAAGAAAAAAATCCATTGGGCAGTGGATAAATGTAAGATGTAGATTATATAAATTGTAATTGTATTTATGTTCCTTATTTTTATCTTCAGCCCCAGGACGATTTTCCAAGTGACGGTGGTATGCCAATGTAAATCTGTCGGGGAGTTTTCTTGAAGATTCAGCGGACTTTGCCGTCTGCTGGAAATCAACTTTTATCAGTCTCCCAAGTAACCTCAAAAAAAACAACCACCGTTAGTAGGGGGTGACTCCAATCGGGCTGTGCAGTCAAGTAACGATGGGTTAGATTAGGGAGGTAGTGATGCATTACCAATGCAAGAATGCTACTTTAGCAATGTCTTATGGCATTACAAAAGATATGGCATTAGTTCGAGCTTAGTGGGGCCCTTTTCAGCTTTAATCCAACTTCAATGATGCACTAGACTTAATACATATGCCCTATATATGCATCCTATTACAGCCTCGAGGTTACTTGGGTTCAACGTGATATTGCCTCTGCATTCGAGGTGTGGTTTTGTTCGTTTGCAGCATTTGGTATAGAGCCACCACAACAGGACAAACAGTATCATTCTTTTGTCGCTGAAGCAGTGTATGATGTAGGCGTAATGAGCACGACGTGCGTGAAGTTTTTGGTTTCCCTTGATTAATGCTTTGTCTGTATCTTAAGGGAAAACGAAAGGTTTTTTTTGCATCAATAAACAAATGTAATTGACAAAACTGGTTTTATTACTATCAAATTCGAAGCCATTTTAACCAGAACTGTTTGGTTATTGGTCATTGGATTTATTTTTGTCAACCGAGTTTTTCGGCAAATTTGCGAAAGTAAAAATTCAACGAGAACTCCCCAGGTAACCAATAAGCATTAGCATATGCAGTAAATCAACCCTAAATCTGCATTTCAGATGCTACAAGCATTATATTAGCATTATATCAGCATCTTGAATGCTATCTGTTGTAAAATTACATTTCAAATGCTATTTAAATGCTTGTAGCCTGTAATAAGCATTTCGAATGCAAAATAGCATTAATGGAGCATTATCATAGCATTGCAGTAAAGCAGTCGTATATTGGGCCAAACGTGGCACCAATGCTGCATTTAAGGCGACTTAAATGCTTGATAGGCTGTCGTAAAGACGCTTTGAAACTGCTTATTGGTTACCTGGGTAGGTTGTTCCATTTTGAACCGAACAGACTACCGAGCGTTCAGCAGATAAAAACTCGGTTTGAATTCAACCGAGTTTGGTATTATTTTCTATGTGTGTAGATATACAGAAAACAGTTTTAAAATTTAACTGTTCACATAAAAACATGAACAATGATTTCACATGAATACCGTAGTTCTCATTAGGAACACATTTATGAGTAATGCTTAAGATTCTTATGGAAATGTATGTGGTTATATGTTTTTAAAATGGTTTATATAAACCGAAGTAATACAATATATATTTAGTATAATATCAATAAGGTATAGGAATTCTAATGATTGAAATATAATGGCCAATCGATCATATGTGAAAGTCATTCAGGTGTTTGAAAGTCGTTTAATTTTAATCTGACAACACCAAAGATAACACCCTCAAAAACACACTCCACACTCTTCAAAACCTTTTACCTACAGAACACTCGATACAACAACAATTGGCTAACCTACCGATCAAGTAGGATTTTTTAGATTTTAAGATAACAAAAACGACGAGCTATCACACGGTAGGAACCCTTATAATAGTTTTTAGAACCCTCCTCCCCTACACACTACACGACACAACAACAATTGACATCCTACCGATTAAGGTAGGAACTTATAGTTTTTAAGATACCTAAACACAAAACAAGTTCACTTAACAGACACATCTCTTAGGTATAACCAACAATAAATATGCAACTAGCGATTTGAAATTGGTTCTCTGCTGTAGAACCCCTTGGTCCGAAGTACACCTTGAAGCCAGCACCTAACTATACATATTTGCGCCTTTGTTTTGATTTGTTATTTTGACAGAATATTTGAGAGTGTGTTCGTGTGAGTTCATTATTAGGGGCGTATTATTAAAATTGGGATCGAGCTTGGGACCGATGTGCTAGTACTGACTGAGCCAAGAAAAAAATCGTATTTGTTCGGGACCTACTGGTCTTAGAGTTAGTCTATGGTATAACGAACGAAAACACCACACACATTTTAGGTACACAAAAATCTACTATAAATACTAGACCTACTGCGATGTTCTCTTTCAGTTGAGCACTCGACACTGAAGAAGTCTGTAAGTCGCAGACGAAATAGGCCTATCTGTCAAAAGATAAGCTATCTGTAGTAGAATTTAACGGAATTTGCTCGCGTTTACTAGTGATATTTTAAAAATGTGTTTCAGTTTTTTATTTTTTTAGAAAAAGTGATCAACTGAAGTGTTAATCTAAATTTTCCTAGTTTTTCCATTAACAAATCGATCGTTTGTTTTCTCACTGTTTTATTTCCCTCTCGCTTGCACTGCTGTGATTCAAAGTATGCATAATTGTACGTGGATCAAGGGGCAACACTCTCAAAAACACACTCCGACAAACTTCAAACACGCTCGCCACCTTTTGAAAGATAAACTCTTTTCTGGCACCACTTACAAGAATCGATAATTTGTTTTCTCACTATTTTCTTTCACTCTCGCTTGCACTCCCTGATAAAAAAATTACCTTAAACGAACGATATCACAAATCCTCCACCCATTTCTTTAATGGTTTGGATGATATTCCAAATAGGTCGTTAAGAAAAATAACCATTATTTATTTATTAGGGCTGATGTGATTCAGATGTTGCGATAGTGTGGGTGGGTTTAAAGTTAAAAACCCAGGGTTGCCAAAAAAAAAAATTTTTCCTTTTGGGTTTGGGGGATTTGTTGGGAAAAAAAAAAACCCTCCGTTACCCCCAAAAACATTTTATCATACCGAAACAAAAAAACAACGTGGCGGGGTAACAAACCGTTGGTTTGGAATGACTAACAAAAAAAATTAATATGCATGTGCAATGAAATTATATAGTCGTAAAAAAATAATATAATGGTGTAAAAAAAAAAAAGCATTTCGTTAGTATTGTTTGTTATTTAAACTTATTATTGTGTGTTTTTTCTTTTATGTGTTTTTTGTGAGGTATTGGGAGCCCTTGCGCTGAACTGGCCGGCTTGACGTGCCGCAAGGGCTCAGTAGGGATCAAGACCCGAAGCTAAGAGTCAGTTCCATTGAGGTTATATCACATTTATTAGCAGAGCAGCACATCGAAATTTTAGGTTCATTATTCTTTATATGCTATACAATTTCAGATCATCCATGGATATCCCAAATTTTGTAAAATAATTTCAAATCAATTTTTTTTTCTGGTGGCCATGATACATTATCTAAGCTTTCAGGTTCATGGTGGATGTGCGGGTCCGTATACAATTGCAGCAGGACCACAATCTGCAGACACGTAAATACAAATGAAATTATTATCGTTTTATATTATAACATCCATTCACTACATTTTGTATGCTCTTTTATAAGTCATTTTCAGCTTCACATTTATGCATCCTTGTCAGTTATAGCTCATCTAACCTACGTTATGTATTTGAAAAGATAGGAAGGTTTTGATTGTTTTTTTTATTTTAGAAAGGATCATATTCGAAAAATTCTACTTAAAACAGCACTTTCCTTCTTCATCAGAAATATATATTAATTCAAAACCTAACAGTTTACAATCATTCATTTCCTATTTCACAGACATGAGGAATCATTTATGGGTGTACAGGAGCTATAGAAAAATTCAATTTCCTAATTTTTTATTTTAGTTTTATTAAGATTCAGTTTTTAGATTCATACTCATCTGAAATTTATTTCGCCTTATTATTAGCTGTCTTCAGTTTTTCTAATATTATTATGACATTAATACACATCTAATTTTTATTTTCAGTAACATACCAGTAGATGTCATATAGATCTTGTACCTACGCTTATTATGTTCTCTGACTATTATTGTGAAAACAAATTCTAATCTTAGTAGATCTTATTTCAATAGAAACTGCAACAGTCTTTCGATGAGTGGATGGTCAGATTAGTTACGGATATATGTATTCTACTATAGTTTACTGGCTTGCCGGTATTATTATTTTATATTTTAACGTCAGTTTATTATTTTATGTTGTGATATTAAATTATGTGACATAATTGCATTTAAATTCATTTCATTAAAATCGCTATTTCAGATGAGACTCACTACATAAATTATTGCAAGGAAACGGAACAGCACATCGAAATTTTAGGTTTACTATTCTATTGCTATATAATTTCAGATTATACATGGATATTCCAAGTTTGATGAGATAATTTTAAATCAATTTTTTTTCTCGCATTGTCTAAACTTTCAGGTCCACAAATGGAATTGTTATTATCATTCTTATATTCATTCACTATATTATTTGTCATTATAATATTCATTCGCTATATTTATTATAATGATAATATTAATTCACTATATTTTATACATTACTATATGACATTAAATATATATTGGGAAGGAAGGGAGCATCAGGGTATCACTCAAGCTGGAATTGGACAATGGAGTGGTATGACAACCGGCGTCTAGGAGGGAACAAACAGTATCATTTTCTTTATCCTACCGATTCGATTGTGGTGCTGTGAATTCTACTCCAACAATTTCAGTGAGAGTGACGCGCCCTTCTTAACAAGCCATCCCTTAGAAAGTTTAATGAGTATTGCGAATTGGGTTATTCGATTTGTTGGATCGTATCGTTGGAAGGAGATTCTTATGTTCCCGCGGGTTTTGCGTAAGTGTCTCTGCTTACGGGTCCGCCCCACCGTTTTTGGCCCTTCATACAGCGTTACTGTGAATGCAAACCGGTAACTCAATTTGATCTTGCTATTAAGTGGAGCTGCATACATGACAAGGTCTTAGAAGGGATGGTGGCTACCTTACATACATACATACAAGTGTATATCCGAAGTAAGGTTTATCATGATACAGGAGAAATCCCCGTTATCGGGTGTGGCCTGCTCTAAGAAAAATTTGATAGAAAATTTTACCATAATTGGGCATAAGGATGACTATTGCAGTATATTGATTTTCAGCCAATTATGATCATAGTCAAAACAACCTTAAAAAATAGTTGCTTCAACATTTACTATAATGTCGGAACAGTCCTTGTTACCATGACCACAGTCAAGAATGCCATGAACGTTGTCAATTTGACCAAAGCCGAGGTTATTGTAGCCATTATATGCAATAGTCAACTTGATCATGATTTAATTGTCGGTACAACCATGGAATTATTCTCAGTGTGGGTGTGACTGCGTTCCGGTTTTTAATGAAAAAAAAGCATCCACAATAGATATGTGTTCGTTTTTTTTTCATCAATTGGCAAGAAAAATAAAAAAAAAATTTAACACACAAACGGCGCGTTGTGGGGGTCATGAAACAGGGCGGGCGGCCAAAATGGAACGAAAGGGGCGGGGGGGTGCTATTTGGGTTCGTTTTGTGGGGCATAAAAAAAAAACATTTTGTTGGGGGGTTTTGTGTTTTTTTTTTTTTTTATTTTAATTTTAAATTTTTCGTTTTGTGTTGTGTTTAGTGATAGATATATTTTTTTTTTTTTTTTTATTGTTTATTATTTGTTTTTTTTTTCTTTTGTATTGTTTTGGAAATGGAAAAAAATTAAAATTGTGAACCTAGCTTAAAATGTTAACATCGTCACTAGCGCTACACCAAAAGTGGCAAGCTTCAAGAACTACCGCTCTCTTCAGTCCTGTGTGAGAATCAGGGTTCTGGTCGAGTTCGACTGTGACACTCCCGCTTAATTCTATTCAGTGACTGAGTAGGATCAACAATCAACATGCAACTAGCGATTTGAAATTGGTTCACTGTTGTAGAACCCCTTGGTCCGAAGTACACCTTGAAGCCAGCACCTTGCTATACATATTTGCGCCTTTGTTTTGATTTGCTGTGTTATTTTGACAGAATATTTGAGCGTATTATTAAGCTTGGGACCGAGCTTGGGACCGATGTGCTAGTACTGACTGAGCCAAGAAAAAAGTCGTATTTGTTCGGGACCTACTGGTCTTAGAGTTAGTCTATGGTAGGATTGTACTCATTTCTCTTGTTCTCACACGGAAATGTTACTCAATTTTCGTAAAAAGTACACTCCAGTTTCAATTTTTGTGTAGATCCACTTTTTACGAAAATTGAGTAACTTTCCCGTGAGAGAAAAAGAGATAGCATACAATTGTAATCAAAAATTGAATAACATGAAGCGGGAGTGTAGATCTATTTAAAAATTGAGTAGATCCACTTTTTAAGAAAATTTAGTAACTTTTCTGTGAGAACATAAGGGACAGTAATACGAATGAAAGAGAGTGTGTTTTGAGCGTAGAGGTTAAAATAAAATCTAAAACGGCATTAGTCAACAACTCTAAAGTGGGTAATATGCATGAGGCTGCGCATAGTTGTTTACTGCAAAATTACCACACGCTGCCGTGCGTACTGCTTACTCTCACGTAAACATCACGCTCCGTAAACGCCAAATTCAATACGATTGAGCATTATAACACCAAAAGCGTGTAAAGGTGACACGCTATTGTGCGTCCTGCTCGCTCTGTAGTGCAATCATGGAAACATCACCCTCCGTAAACGTTCTAAATCAATATGGTAAGCGAAACAGCACCAAAAGCTTATGAAGGGGTCTTATTTCCGGGGAGCCCCGCGCAGAAGAAGCGTCCGTGTGAGTGGTGAGTGGGGGTGTTTTCTTTTTTTTTTTTTTTTTTTTTTTTTCTATTCGCAAGGGGGAGGGGCGTTCGGGAGGCAGGGGGGTCCCGGGGTGGGGTGTTGTGTGTGTGTGTGTGTGTGTGTGTGTGTGTGTGTGTGTGTGTGTGTGTGTGTGTGTGGGTGGGGGTGCAATGGTGGGTTTGGCGTGTGGGGTTGACGTGAGGCAGAGCAGAGCATGAGTTTGTGGTTGGGACGGGGAAGGAGGGGGAGGGGAGGAGTAGGTGGTGCGATGGTGGTGGGTGTTTGGGGGAGGAGTAAATTAACGATAGTAATTGGATGGTATGGGGGAAGAGAACGAAAGGGGGGGGGCGGCGCCGTGGATCGTGGTTGCTGGTGGGGGGGTGGGGTGGGGTGGGGATGGGGGGGGTGGGGGTGCGGGTGGGGGGGGCGAATGAGTCGATATGGTGGGGGGATGGAGCATGAAGGACAGGGGGTAGGATTGGTGCGTATGGGGGTTTAGGTTTGTAATTTTCGTTTCCTTAAAGGGGTGGGGTGTAAGTTAGTAAGGAGGTGGGATGGAGTTGACGTGAGATGGGATGGGGGGTGGGATGGAGGAGGGATGGGGATTGGGTGGGGTGGGGGGTGGGGGGGGGGAGGGGTTAGGGTGGAAGGGTGGTTGGTGATTTGTAAGAGTGTGGAAAGGGTGGGAATTAGGATTAGTGACGTTTAACGCACGCACACTACAGCGCCATTTAGATCAAAGGAGTGCAAGTAAGAAGGGAAATCATTTGGAGGAAAACAAACCATCATTCCTCTGCATGCGCCAGAAAGGGAGAGGTGATTAAACGTCGAAAAGCCTAATTCTCGGAAACTTTTTCAAACAGACGTATGTTTTTTTGTAAACAAAAGGGGAGAAGAAAAATTAAAAACAAATTTTCTTTATTCTCATTACCCTCTCATATAATATAACAACAACATATTCAAACAATGTTTTTTCTTTTGTTGGGGTGGCCGTGGGTGTGAGTGTGAGGGGGGTGGTTTGAGGTATATTTTTTTTTATTTTTTTCTTCTCTTTTGTTTACAAATTTACGTCTGTTTGAAAAAGTACCCGAGAATTGATACTTTCGCTTTCTGTTGACGTAAATTTGAAAAGAAATCTACACTCCCGTTTCATTTTACTCAATTTTTGATTATTATCTATACTATCTCTTTTTCTCTCACGGAAATATTACTCAATTTTCGTAAAAAGTGGATCTACTCATAAATTTAGTAGATCCACTTTTTAACGAAAATTGAGTAACATATCCGTGAGAGAAAAAGAGAAAAAGAGATGGTATACAATTGTAATCAAAAATTGAGTAACATGAAGTGGGAGTGTATACAATTGTAATAAAAAATTGAGTAAAATGAAACGGGCGTGTATTAAGCTTTTTGACGTTTAATCACCTTTATTTTTCAAGCACACGCAGAGGAATGGCTAATTAGGCTTAGTGACCTTGAACGCACGCACACTAAAGCGTCATTTAGATCACATGAGTGCAAGTAAGAAGGAAATTTTTTTGGAGGAAAACAAACCATCATTCCTCTGCATGTGCCAGAAAGGGTGAGGTTATTAAACGTCAAAAAGCCTAATAGGAAAACTGTCAAATTCACGCATACGCAATTGTGGAATGAGCCTGTGCACGTTGCTATAATTGTCTTGTCTTTTTACCCTTCTTACACCAAAAGAAGGGTAATAGATCGCTTGAAAACTCGACTTTTTATCCGAGGCCCAGATGGCCGAGTGTCATATACCATTCGACTCAGCTCGACGAACTGACCACATGTCTCTGTGTGTGTGTGTGTGTGTGTGTGTGTGTGTGTGTGTGTGTGTGTGTGTGTGTGTGTGTGTGTGTGTGTGTGTGTGTGTGTGTGTGTGTGTGTGTGTGTGTGTGTGTGCGTTACAAATAATGTCACATCGGTTTCCCAGCCGTTGGTGAACCGATTGCAGTTCTTTTGACGGCAAATAAAAGCTACAACATTCCCATAGAACGTTTTTTTATTCATTTGGACATTTCGTTACGAAGATATGAACGAAACAGTACTTGACGGCCTATTATTATAGTAATCAAATAGTCTCCGATTACTTACTGAGCTATTTGTATACCGATTTTAGCTTTGTTTTGTCCAAATCAGAGCAATATATTCTTCAAATAACAGGTCAGAATTTCATTATGATCGGATAATCCCTCATGGAGATATGACCAAAACAATACCCGAGAGCACATAATTATGAGATGAAAATATACTCGTTGCAGTTCAATACCGAACAAGACCACTCACCTCAATCGATGCCGCTTGCATTCTATTGTTCCGCATCTGGTGCGTTGTATAGCACATACAGTGGACTAGCCACACTATGCGACTCTATAGAATTAGAGCAGCATCAATTGGCTCGAGTGGTCCGGTTTTGAACTGCAACGAGTATATTCAGAAATTACATAAAGTCTCCATTTACTATAACTACACAATTTACAACGAACATGTACTTATTAAGCATCTTGAATCCATATCGATAATCAAAATTGACGCTTAAGATTGTCTAATAATTCATTCTGTGGACTGGTAATATGGAATTTCTAATATTCATGTAATTTCCACTATTAATAAGGCTTGCTTCATTTAGAATTGGAACAAACTTTTGCTCATATTGTGGCGCTCCTGGTGGACGGATTTGGAACTTTTTGGCGCCCACGTGTCGGGAATTTTGTCAGCTTCACGTATGTATTTTTGACATTCCGCAAATCGACTGTACTTTGTAAACAATCAACATGGAAGCCGAATGAAGGGAAAAAATTGTGCACAGTTATTTGGAAAATCCATTGTGGTCTGCATCTAGGCTAGCTAAACAGCTGAAATTGCCCAAAAATACCGTATGGCGCGTTATCAAACGGTATAAGGAAACATTGACGACGATTCGGAAGCCTCAAGCCAATCGTCGGAGTGGAACTGTCGACCGGAAACTGCGTGGTAAGATTTTGAAGACGAGTAAGAGGAATCCCAATCTGTCGGACCGTGATTTGGCCAGAAAATTCGGTGCTGCCCATAGTACCGTGAGGAGAACTCGACTCCGGGAAGGAATCAAGTCGTATCAAGCTAGCAAACAGCCAAATCGGACCATAAAACAGAATAGTGTGGCCAAACTCCATGCTCGGAAGCTATACGACCAGGTGCTGACCAAGTTCGACGGGTGTCTTCTGATGGACGATGAAACCTATGTCAAGGCTGACTTCGGGCAAATCCCAGGTAAAAATTTTTACTTGGCAACGGCTCGGAGGGATGTTCCAGCCAAATTTAAATTTGTTTTTGCCGACAAATTTGTACGAAAATTCATGATTTGGCAGGGCATTTGCAGCTGTGGCAAAAAAAAACGAAAGTTTTCGTTACAAATAAGACAATGACGTCGGAACTATACCAAAAAGAGTGTCTCCAAAAACGAATTTTGCCGTTCATTCGATCTCACGACCATCCCGTAAGGTTTTGGCCAGATTTGGCAAGCTGTCATTACAGCAAAGTCGTTCAAGAATGGTATGCAGAGAAAGGGGTCCAGGTTGTTCCGAAAAACCTTAACCCACCCAACTGCCCCCAGTTCCGCCCTATTGATAAATACTGGGCAATCATGAAGAGGAGACTCAAGGCAAAGGGTCAAAGACATCAATCAGATGAAGACCTGGTGGAATAAGATAGCTAAAACGATGGACGAAGAAGGTGTGCCGCCTAATGAGCCGTGTTACAGGAAAAATTCGAGAATTCCTTCGAAACCGTGACGAATAATTTTATCCGTATTTTTTCTTAAAAGTATGAAGAAAACGCTACATTTGTATAAAAAAAGATCTTGAATTCAATAATAAATAACTGAATTACAGGCAATTGTTTTTGTTCCAATTCTATCTGAAGCAAGCTTTAGCTAACATATACAGGTCGTTAAAGACTATTAATGGCAATATTTTAATCACATCGATGAACAATACGTTCAGGATTGACAAATAGTACATTTTATAAATTGAATGTATGATTCGAATATTCCTGGATCTTCCTGGAATTTCTGATGAAAATATGTATCCAGTACAATGTTGGCCACATTTGAGTTCGCAATTCTGGTGAAATGGAAGAAGGGTTTAGTCTCACCATCGGTGGATTAATTCGGGTTTTTGCTTTTACTGATGTGAGGCGTGTTTTGGTGTTGTCTCACTCATTCTCACAGGACGCTTGAAAACATGGTTCACACACTCCCGCTTCATTTTACTCAATTTTTGAGTACAATTGTATACTGTCTCTTTTTCTCTCACGGAAATGTTACTCAATTTTCGTTAAAGGTGGATCTACTAACAAAATTGAGTAGATCCACTTTTTACGAAAATTGAGTAATATTTCCGTGAGAGAAAAATAGATGGTATACAATTGTTCTCAAAAATTGAGTAAAATGCAACGGGAGTGCAGTGAGCCTGTGCACTCTAAAAAAAATTGGCTTTTAAATAATGTGAGCCATGTTTTATAGCGTCCTGTGAGAGTGAGTGAGACAACACCAAAACACGGCTCACAGTAATAGCGGTAAAAGTCAAAAAGACAAAACAATTATAGCAGCGTGAACAGGCTCGTAAAAGTCCATTTTTTTATAGCGTGTAGATGATACAATTCTACCAACAATCAATATGCAACTAGCGATTTGAAATTGGTTCACGTTGTAAACCCCCTTGGTCAAGTACCCTTGAGCCAGCATCTATATATACATATTTGCCTTTATTTTGTTTTGTTGTGTGTTTTGTAGAAATTGTGGGGGGGTTGGTGGGTGGGGTTTTGGTGGGGTGTTTAGTGGGGGGGGGGGGGGGGAGTAGTGGGGGAAAAAAAAAGGGAAGGTCATACAATTCTACGCAGTCACAGAATGAATTAAAGAAGAGTGTTTGTTATGCACGCTCAAAAAGTACCCTTTCTTTCATTTGTTTTTCATTCCCTTTTTTCCTCACAGAAAAGTAACTCAATTTTCGTTAAAAGTACTTTAAAACGTTACTTTTTAGAGAAAGTTTCTGAGATAAAGAGAAAGGAATACAATTCTACTCAGTTGTTGAGAAGTATAAAACGACAGTGTGCGCCTGAACGGCTTAAACGGCTGTTAGAAAGAGATTTATTTCAGCTGCAAATGTCAAAAACAATCATCAGTTGTCAGTACCATCATCTTTTTTTTTCTGGTGTCCATCATTGTTGCTGCAGGTCAATCATAACATCGCGTTGCGGGAGTAAAAAAATATTGGTCAAGTTTTTATCCATGAATTATTTTCTAAGACATTGAAATCTGCTCAAGAAAACGGTTTTTGAATAATTTTATTGAGTTTGCTGCTAAACTGCACTTCAATATGCCGGTAAGTTATATGATATCAAATGCTATTAACGCCATTAGTCATCGTCAACGTAGGGTGTGTCTGAAAATTGTTTTTTTTTTATCGGTTAGGCTTATCATTCCCAAATCAAAGATTACAGCCAATCGGTGGGCAATATGGCAATCCTTCCACTGCGTACTCAAGCGCGTGGACCAGCACCAACCAACGCCAGCATTGAGCAGGACATCATCGATGAATCGTTGTACTATTTCAAAGCGAATGTTTTCTTTCGGACGTATGAAATAAAGTCCGAGGTGGACCGAGTGCTTATCTACATTACATTATACATTACGGAATGTCTTAAACGGCTGCAGCGGTGCTCCAACAAAAACCAAGGTCTACAGGAAATGTACACCTTGGCCATTTCCAAGTTTGATATTCCAGGCGAAGCCGGATTTCCCTTAAATGCAGTTTACGCCAAACCGTCATCTACCACGGAGGCAGACTTGATGAAACAGTATTTGCAGCAACTTCGCCAGGAAATTGGCATCCGAGTGTGCGAAAGGGTATTCTCCGGAGAAGACGGAAAACCCAGCAAGTGGTGGCTGTGCTTCGCCAAGAAGAAGTTCATGGATAAATCGCTCTCGGGACCGGGACAGTAGGAAGTAACGTGTCCTATCAACGACGTAGCGTTATTCCGCAACGTAACCTGCTACAGCAAGGTAATGAACACAATTTTTAATTGTAAGTGTGTTGTTCAATAATCAAGTATATTATTTCCTCGATTATCGGGACGTTTATTATAGAAGTCTTTCTTCGAAACTCCTAGCATTAGGCATATCTGTAATAAGATTTGATTGATATTTACAGTTGAAATTATAAAATTTCGAAAAAAAAATATTCCACCTGTGCTAAGTTCAGATACTTGTAAAATATTGCTATACATAGTATCCGGAAGGTGATCAATTAGATTAGATTTGATCATTCTTGAGATACTGACTCACGGCCAACATACAGGAATAATATTGACTAGCAGAATTGTATAATGTTTTGTTAGGGACTGATCAGTTTGAAGTACAGATTTTAACTAATGCGAGCTATTAATTTTGACGAACATGTTGCGTTGTCGAGCGTTTCTAGAGATCCTCAGCAACTTAAGGGGTTAGGGAGCTATGACCGGTTGCCTACTTTGACAACACCCCTGTTCAATGTGCATCGATCAAGTAGAAGGCGACCTGCGGACTCTTCGCAGACTGTGAGGCTGGCAAAATGCAGCTGTGCACCGAGAAAAGTTTTGTATACAGCAGATGCTACCCCGGCCTTGACCTAATTGGAAAATAAGTAGTGGGTGAAGGATTGCAGATGCTGTTGTAGGAGGTAACAATCTTTGATCGACTCGATTCGTTTTCTTGAAATCATCAGCATACAAAAGACGTGGACCCTCGAAAATCTACTTCACGGCATTAAAGCATATCAGTAAGATAAACTTTTCTAAATGACTTCCTTGAGGAATTTCTGACGAGGCTGGAAAAATATGGGACATGTTATCACTAACGGCGACTGGTAGGAACGGAACCATAGTAAGAGACCTACATGAATTCCAAACCTTTGTAGATTTGCAACAGCAGTTGAGCAGTTTATCTTATTGAAAGCTGCTGATAAGTTTGTACAGATGGCATGCATCTGCACTCTTTCAGCCATGCTTATCGCAATGTATGAGGTTAGGCAATTAGACCAACAATTTGATAGCCTCGCGGGGTACTTTTTTGCAATTTACATGAAAAACGACTTTTATAAATATACATATTTTTCTTTTGGTGAATCCTAAACAGCCTTGAATATCATAGAAACGAAACCGCAACCTTTGACATATCCTTTACTCGGTTGGAACTACAGGAATAACGGATTGTTTTAATTTGATACTTGCCTCTTTGGCAATCCCAACTCTTTGGTGAACCTTTTATCATACTGTCTTATTGTACACACTCAAATAAGAATGATTAATTATACTTTTTACAAACGCCCAAAATAGTTGAAGATAGTGAGTAATTTCGAGAAAAATGGCTTTAGTCCGCTTTTACTGAAAATAGAGACTTTATAGTGGTCACTTAAAGAATACTGTCAAGTTCAGCTGCAGCAATGTAAGCGAGAAACCTCCCATCGGTGAGGTTATAAATTTTGCAAAAGCGTTGGACGAGGAGGAGATGTTCCTGTTCATTAAGTTCAAACCCGAGGAAGTGATGCTGCATACGTTGACTTTCAATATGCTGGGTTTAATTTTCCATCCGAAAGGTGGAGGCAGCCCTTCGATGTACATCTGAATGGAGTACAGGAAGGACCAAGGCAGTGGAGAAAGTTCCGTCGGCGATGCAGTAAGTGACGGAAATGTGCCACCCCCGACGATAGGAGGGGGATGCCATCAAACAGCTGAAGAGCAACAAATCGATTGGAAGCATTGGTATCGGAGCAGAACTTATCAAGATGAGCCCGGACAAGTTGGCAATGGCCTGCATCGACTGATAGTCAGGATTTGGAATACCGAACAGCTGCCGCAGAAGTGGAAGGAAGGGGTAATCTACCCCATCTACAAGGAAGACGACAAAGTGGTCTGCGAAAACTATCGTGCGATCACCGTCCTTAATGCTGCCTTTAAAGTGCTATCTCAATCATCTTCCAGTGACTGTTGCCACAAGCAAACAGAATCGTAGGAAGTTATCAGACCAGCCTCATCGAAGAAAGGTCTATAACGTACCAAATTTTCACTTTTCGGCAGATCCTCCAAAGGTGCCGTAAATATAGAGTCCCTACGCATCGTCTGTTCATCAACATCAAAACCGCATATGATACAGCTAACCAAAAAGAGCAATGAAAGATCAAGGACGAGACAGGCTTTCCGGGAAAGCTGACCCGACTAACATGGATGGAACCCAGTGCTTTGTGAGAATGTCGGATTCATTAGAAACCCGCAGGGGTCTTCGTCAAGGTGATGGAATCTTGCCTGCTGTTCAAAAATGTCATTAAAAGTGTTATGAGCCGAGTGGCGTTCCCCATGCAAGGCATTATTCTCAAAAAATCCAGCCATTTATCTGCTTTGCCGATGAAATGGACATTGTCGGCAGAAAATTTGAGGTGGTGGCATAGCAGTACACCGCACAACAGGGCCCGTCACGGCAGCAGTGTAACGAACGACGGAGATGAATTCGATGTAGTCGACGAATTTGTATATCTCGGTTCACTTGCGGACTTTGTTAACAGCCGCGAAATCCGGAGGCTTATTATCAGTTCAAGTCGTGCCTACTAGGGGCTTTACAAGCAACTGCGGTCAAACAGACTTAGCTCTCGTACGAAGTGTATCCTGTACAAAACTCTAATAAGATCAGTTGTTCTCTATGAACATGAGGACAACATGCATGAATAGGACTTGCAAGCACTCGGAGTTTTTGAGCGACGGTTGTTAAGAGCCATGTTTGGCGGAGGACGGAGTATAGAGGCGGAAAGTTCGTGCAACTCGCTGGTGAACTTAGTATTCGAGAAGTGGTCAAATCTGGAGGAATACGCTGGGCAGGACATGTTGCGTGAGTGCCGGACAACTATCCTGCGAAAATGGTGTTCGATGTGAATCCGGTTGGCACAAGATGACGGGAGGTATAACGAGTCATATGGTTAGACCAAGACTTATTTCATATTTTTTGTGTACCTACATTGACGGCATGCTTGAACTCCTGTCTCCACCATCCTCAACACCCTAAAGCCTCAACTTGTTACCCAATAACATTGAAACACGTTGTCAGTTTAGCTTTCAATCGACCTATATGGTGAAACATAAATTTCTCATAATTCATAGAGAATGGTAATCGGATTTCTATTTCTTTCCTGTCCATGAAAACATTTTCATTATCATTCTGTTCATTACATTTATTGCCTCTTGTGTTAGATTTTGCTTAGAAGCTAATTTCGCCCTCTGTTGGCTATGTTTCTAGAGTGTAAGTTTTCAGTCCTCGCCATTTCAATTTTATAAAAGTTGGACGCATTTTTTATTCTTCACAGAGTACACATTCAGGTTGCCTTTTTTTTTCAATAATAAATAGTTAAGAATCAATTTAAATAAATTAAACAAATTACACATCCACATTGAATTTAGTCTCATTCTACAAGAACAAGTGCATTGTTCTAAAGATCTTTATAAGAAACGTTCTACTAATTTGACCTACAACATATTGTTTCCTCTAAATTATAATTTATTCGCAAAGAATGTTGGCATTTGTGGGTCTCGCTCGGGAGATCATTTCTTCGTAAGGTTAATACTTGTTTTTTTTTCATTTTCACTTGGGAGCCATTCAGAAGATTTCCTGAAAGTATGGATGCTTTAGGGCTTCTTCGGCAGAGATACGGTTGTGCGGATTAATTTCCAATAGTTTGTACAGCAGCTCGTAGGCACTGTCGGGGTACTCATCTTCCGAAAAGTCTTTATTGGCTTCGGAATGCTCGCAGAGACACTCAGCCAAACGTTGCTGACAATTGTCGCAACTGTTGGCAAAAGTGGTTGCCGCTTCCTCCTCATGCATTTGCTGCTGCTGTTGTTGACGAGCACGAAGGCGTCGGAAACGAAAACGCAGGCGCAAGCAGAGCTTACGCAGATCCAACGGTTGCTTCCGTTGAGCAGTCTTAACGTGACGTCCCAGTATGTTAGCAGTCTTTTTGATACGCTGATCGCCGAAAATTGTAACAATCTCGGCTAGAGAATGAAAATCGTCCGAATTCTGGAAGAAAGGAAAGCACCGCGATAGAATGCTTACGAACATCACTCCAGCGGCCCAAATATCAACAACTGTGGTTTGGTCGGGGTACTTCAACAGGACCTCTGGCGGACGGTAGCCTGGGGTTCCAGCGCGTGATGCTTGCATTTCTTTCTTCACCAAACAGATGTTACAAACCTGGCTTTTACCGAAGCACTTGCATATAGTATCCATTTTGGCTGCAGAACTAATTGATGAAGATGTGTTGTAGATGTTGGCAGTTTTCGGAGGGATTGATGTAACAGCGGATGGATTGCTCGTCCTGCCCTGTTGTTGTTTACGCTGCGCAGCAGCCTTCATATTTCTGCTCATGTCCAGCACAGTCGATTTGGTTTGACGCACCAGTAGTGAACTGTACAGATCCTTCGTGATATTCGAGAGTTTCATCGGTGAAATGATTTGATTAGATTGTTTCAGCGGTGTTTTGAACACAGGCTGTATCTGCTGTGACACAGTTTCCTCATGTTCGGCACCACCGGCATGAGTTGTACTATTTTCCATGTTATCGTCCTGTAGTTTTACCTTCTTCTGTGGCTGAACTAAAGCATTTGAACTGAGCTGATTTTCTTCTTCAGCCGCAACACCCGAAAGGCGCCTTTTTCCAGTCTTGTCCTCTGTTGCTCCGGCTCCAGCTTCCCGAATGACCCGGCTATTGCTTATATCCTGTGCCAAACCAAAATCCACCAGCAGGAAAGTCTGCTGCTTACGATTGTACAAGAAGTTACTTGGTTTAACATCTCTATGGATAACCTTGAATTCATGAACTCGTTTCAAGGCGATCAACAGATTTTTCATGTACAGCTGAGTCTCTGCCGGACTCATTTTGTCATAGTAGACATGAAACTGATCATGAGCAATAAACGGCATCACAAATGCCACCGATTCCTGCCGTCGTAGACACAAATCGACTCCGACCACATTGCAAGCTCCACCGATTTGCATCATACAACGCAGTTCCCGTTCGATGCGACTCGGGTGACTAGTTGGGACCAGGTGTTTGATGGCAAACAGCTTGCGTTTTTCCATTGGCAATCGTTCGTGACACTTCATCGTGCCCAGAAATACCGAGCTGAACGTGCCGTGACCGATTTTTCGGTGGATGCTAAAGATGTTATCGATGTCCGGAATTTGCTGACGCAGATTAGCTACTAACTCTGAAATAAATATAAAAACTATGTGAAATCCTTGCGTGTCATCCAAAACCACCTGTATTAGGACAAATTGCCTTTACAGCCGAATCATATTACAAAAAGCTCAAATTTATAGTCCTACTTACTTTCGTCCTTTTCGGAGGATTCGATTCCGGAAAGATCGATGCGTTCTGCAGTAGGTTGGACGCGATCTTCGGTTACTTTAGCAGGCGTGTTTTCCCCTTTTTGTTTTTCGTTGGTAACCTCCATGATTATGGCTTGTTTTTCTACTTTTTGCTCACACGCGTCCCGTATAAAATTTGGAAACCTCTAGCTCACCTTAATTTTTACAGTGAAAATTTCCAACTATCGTATCGATTTACTTCTTAATTTTAAAATAATTTAGCTAGAATTTTGTACTTTAGGCAAATTGTTACAATGGAACCGAAAAATTCCGAAGAAAATTTTGATGTGGGCCTGCGATGAGAAAAATTGCGTTTCTTTGTTTCCTCGTGTGGTTGCAGAGGGGAACAATTTTGATGTTCACGATGTAAGGCGGGTGGGATGTTGATACACGAAGAGCGGAAAACACTCGTCACCTCAATACAACAAAGTGACAGCAAACGTGGGTTAGGGATAGACCAACTTGAATGGAAAACAAGCCTCTCCTCTAGCTCCTGTTTCCCGTTATGAATGAACAGGAACAATGTTGGGTCGTCTCGAACAAGCCGACAGAAAAACAGAGATAGAACTATGTGATATGCTATCGCTTCTGCGTGAATTGCTGTTTGATGTTGTTTTTGTTTCTGGAATATTGAATGACAGAAGGAGTAAACACATATACATACGCGTTCTACAGTGAAGGTCATGCTAGAGAGAAAGTGGAGTGGAAGGTTAGGCATAAATTTTGACATAAAGCAAATTTTGACAGTGCTGCCTCAAACCATTAAATTAAAATTTTGATAGCCAAGCGTTTGCGTTGGGTATTCGTACCGCCCAAGCACAATGATAACAGAAACGGAACGGCAAACGGCAAGTTTGACAATTGTTGCAAATTACTTCGATATGTTCAATTAAAATCGGCTTGGATCTAGCCTGTTTTCTTTCCGACAAACAGGCATAGTCAGATCGGGCTTTGCCGTTTGCCGTTGCCGTTCAGGTTCAGTTTTCATTGTGTTTGGGCCATTAAGGCTGTGTTCCAATTCACGAATTAATTTAAATTTTACTTAAACTTGACACATGGAAAATAATCGATTAATCGATTAAAATCCCTTTGTTATTGATCAACAAACTGTCGATAAGGTGTCTGTCAAAATTGAGTTGCCGTCTGTCAGAAATAAGTCAGCTCGAGTAGCAGACTTAATCGATTATTTCCCATCTGTCAAGTTTAAGTGAAAATTAAAATTTATTCATGAATTGGAACCCAGCCTAAGACTGGCCAACAATACTCTCAGAAAAATTTCATCGTTGTATCGACAATTAAATCATGGTCAGGATGACTATCGCATATAATGGTTTCAATAACCATGAAAATGATCGAATTTACCACGTACATGGCATTTTTGACTATGATCATGGTAACAAGGACTATTCCGACATTATGGAAAATGTTGCATCAACTATTTTTAATGGTATTTTTGACCATGATCATAGTCGGTTCAAAATCACTATACTGCAATAGTCATCCTAACCCCCAATAATGGTAAAATTGACTATCAAATTCCTCTCTGTGTAGATACGTTTGCGTTCCGTTGACGTAAATTTGTCAGAAAACTCATGGAAAAACTGTCAAATTCACGCAAAGAGGTTTGTCCAGACTCTGTCCCAACACAACCGAATTTGCGGGATACTACCCGAAATAACGGTTCTCTGGCCGAACCATTCACAATGTTGGAATTTTCAATGGCACTTCTTTCATCGAATAACTCTGCTCCGGGAAGCGATATGATTAAATTCAACCTTCTAAAGAATCTTCCTGATATCGCTAAAAGACGATTACTTAACCTGTATAACACTCTCATGGAATTAAATATAGTTCCACCCGCATGGAGGCAGGTTAAAGTAATAGCTATTCAAAAGCCTGGGAAACCAGCGTCTGATTACAATTCTTACCGTCCGATCTCTATGCTATCATGTTTAAGGAAATTGTTAGAAAAAATGATCCTATCAAGACTTGACCGTTGGGTTGAATCAAACAACCTGCTATCAAATACGCAATTTGGTTTCCGAAAGAGCAAAGGAACAAACGATTGTTTAGCGTTGCTTTCATCTGATATACAACTGGCCTTTGCACACAAGGAGCAATTGGCTTCAGTATTTCTGGATATTAAGGGCGCATTTGATCAGTTTCCATAGATATACTGGCAGATAGTCTGCACAGTAGTGGTTTACCAGGAATTTTAAATAACTTTTTGTATAATTTACTGTCAGAAAAACAAATGACCTTTAATCTAGGTCAACTGACAACTTCCAGAATTAGCTACATGGGCTTACCCCAAGGCTCATGTTTAAGTCCCTTGCTTTATAATTTTTATGTTAAAGATATTGATAACTGCTTGGAAAATAGATGCACGCTAAGACAACTTGCAGACGACGCTGTGATCTCCTTTAGAGGTCCACGTGCAGAAATCTTGCAAAGACCATTGCAAAATTCCCTAGATAATCTGTCCATCTGGGCCAGAAATTTGGGGATCGAGTTTTCACCGCATAAAACCGAATTGGTAGTGTTTACTAGAAAGCGGTTCCCAGCCCAACTGCGTCTCAAGCTGTTGGGAAGAGACATTACCCAATCTTTGACCTTCAAATACCTTGGAGTCATGTTTGATTCAAAATGCACTTGGAGTAATCACTTTGCGTATTTAAAACAGAAATGTCAACAAAGGATCAATTTTCTAAGATCAATATCCGGGACATGTTGGGGTGCTCACCCGGAAGACCTTATTAAACTCTATAAAACAACTATTCTTTCAGTTCTCGAATATGGCTCTTTTTGTTTCCTCTCGGCAAGAAATAGCCACCTCATCAAATTGGAACGCATTCAATATCGTTGTCTACGTATTGCCCTTGGCTGTATGCATTCAACGCATAATATGAGCCTGGAGGTTCTGGCAGGAGTAAAACCCTTACAGTACCGCTTCTGGGAGCTCTCATCAAGAATACTGATCAAGTGTGGAATCAGTAACAACCTTGTGATTGAAAACTTCGAAGAAATGCTCGAATTGAGTACCCAGTCAAGATTCTTACGAATCTATATTAACTATATGTCATCCGATATTAGTCTTCCATGCTATAACCCTCCTAGTGTACGCTTTCCTTATCACAGTTCCTCCATTGATTATGATCTCTCCATGAAACAGGCTATTCAAGGAGTTCCAGATCAACTTCGACCTATTTTAATTCCCCATATTTTCATCGAAAAGTACCAACATGTCAGTTGCAATAGAAGAATTTTCAGTGATGGGTCACGCATTGATGGATCCACTGGTTTCCGTGTTTACAATGAATACTCATCTGCCTTCCGGAAACTTCAGGAACCTTGTTCCGTATATGTTGCTGAGCTGGCAGCAATCAATTTCGCATTGGGGATAATTTCCGACATGCCCATAGACCATTATTTCATCTTCTCGGATAGTCTCAGTTCTATTGAGGCCCTCCAGTCGATGAAAACAGTTAAGCACTCATCTTACTTTCTTTCAAAAATAAGGGAGCAGATGTGTGCGTTGGTCGAAAGATCATTTAGAATTACCTTTGCATGGGTCCCCTCACATTGCTCAATTCCAGGCAATGAGAAGGCGGACTCTCTAGCAAAGGTGGGCGCACAAGAAGGCGAGATTTTTGAAAGAAGAATTTCACATGATGAATTTTTCCCATTAGTACGTCAGAGTTCTCTTCAAAGTTGGCAAAACGATTGGACAAGTAATTCTCTTGGGCGGTGGTTACATTCCATTATTCCAAATGTTTCGTCGAGATCGTGGTTCAAAGGTCTGGATGTAAGTCGCGGTTTCATTCGTGTGATGTCAAGACTTATGTCCAACCACTACTCGCTAGACGCACATCTCTACAGAATTAACCTCGTCGATAGCAATGTATGTAGGTGCGGAACCGGTTATGATGACATCGATCACGCAGTTTGGCATTGCCCGGGTAATGATGCCTCCAGAGCACGACTATTGGATACCCTTGTGGCCCGAGGTAGACAACCCTTCCGCGAAGTAAGAGATGTTTTGGGAATGCGTGATCTTCCCTACATGCAAGCGATTTACGAATTTCTTTGTTTGTCTGATCTAAGAGTGTAATGTCATCACCCCCTCCCTTTCACTCTAGTAAATTCCCTGCCATTGTGTCCCAGTTATATTATCCTTTTGTTTCCGTGCTACTTGTACCTGCCCAACAAGCTGTGGTCACCCATCTGCAGCTTAGTTCCTGTAAGGGACTACAGGGACCGAGGATCTGGTAGATGTCGCAACCATGAGCAGCAACAAATACATGAAATAAGTTACCTGCCTAGCCCCTTCCAAACAATAATGTGACCCATTAACCTCGAGCTAGCCACGAGTAATTGGCACCCCACTTTACTAAAACCGAAAAAGAAAAATTGTTAACTACAATATTGAATATCGGCTCCGCAAAGTGTTACACACGCCTGAGCCTAATAAATAAACGAGCTGATTAATAATAACAAACAAATATTTGTTTTTTTTTTTCAATGCCACTCAGCGTTGAATTAACGATATCTAATGATGATAGATATCGTTAAATCAAATTCAATTTTACTGTCCACTCCTAGAGCCTCTCATGTTGATGGAAATTATCTGCTTCTGACAAATTTCATCATTAGATATCGTTATTCCGCGCATATGGAGAATACAACAATAACAGCAATCAAAGTATAATACATATTGTTTTAAAACAAAAATTAAACCTTGATCTTTACTTTAAACAGATCTAATAAAGAAATTCAAAACATACCTGAAATTAAATCATTAAAATCAATCAGAATTATTTTTAACACAAATCCTTTTTATTTCGAGTCAAAGCGTTTTTGTTTTGATTTAAAAAGAAGCACGTAATTGAAGTAAAAAAAAGTAATTGATTCAAAAAACGATATGCTAGATTCAAATAAAAATATTTTTGAATCTACATCAAGTTGTATGGAAGCTAGATTGTAAAAAAAAAAGTTTGCTTTGAAACTAATATCAACACTAATATCGTTAATATTTGATTCAAAGAAAATTGAAATTAGGACCCGAGTCAAACATATTTTTTTTTTAATTCAAAGTTATTTAGTTTTGAAATAAATATCTGCGTGCAAGACAGAATCTATCAAATTATGTATGGCATTCTTATACCGTTTTCATTTTTGAGCCTAGAACCAGTTCCAACCTGCAATATCCAGTGCAAACTTCAACCCGATACATGTTACAAATGAAGACAGTAAGACCGACCTTCAACACACAACAAGCCGACCATATCTTACTACCTGATCCAGGCTGGAACTGAATCAAAACCGAAAATATTATTAGATTTATCATCATCCCGTCTCGCATAAACATATAAGAGCAATCGTACCGGTAGTTGTCATTTATTTTGTGGTATTTTAGTTGAGTACAGCGCCCTTTATTTTAACTTAGCCATCCATCACTCATCAGTTGTCATTCGTACTGCTTTCCACACCGAGGACATCCAAATGAGTACCAACTAAAATTTGCAAAAAAAAAACATCTAGCTTATTTTTTTTTACTTAATTGTTTATATACGAGGCTCAAGTGCCATAGGCATAACGGAGCCAAGTTCTTTTTCATTTTTACAATGATAATAACTTAGTAACTATTTTAGTTTTGGAAAGCCGAAGAACTCGCGGCTAGGTCGAGGTTAGGGTTTACAATGATTCGGGTAGGGATAGGGAAGTGGGGATCTTAACGTTGGCTTTCAACAACAGATTGGCGATGCGGTATTGTTGCTGTTGGTCAGGCGTAGATGTGGCATTGCGTTAAACTGTAACGATACAATCGAGGCGGAATTACGGGGGAGGGGACGAGATGGACATGTTAAAACGACAGCTAAGAGGGGATCAAACGAATATATCTATTTGTTTCAAAAACTTGCAAATTAGCCCCCTATAGTCCAAGTCCAGCTTACCCAGCACATCTCTGATATCTTCCTTCTCTGGTTTCCCTCGGGCCCTTAAGGATGCGCAAAAATCAATTTCTAAATCGAGGCAATACCAGACAACGTAGTTGATGTCCTGATAACCTGCACCACAGCCGCATTGTTTGGTGTCTGAGAGCCCTATTCGATAGAAATGAGAGCCTTATGAGTAGTGATTGGTCATTAGACGACACATTATCTTGATAAAATCTCGGCTAATAGCCAACCCTCTGAACCACGATAATTTCGATACCTGTGTGAAGAATGGAATATAACCATCGGCCCAAATCCCCTGCATCCCATTTTTGTTGCCATCTGATCAAGGCCTGTTGACGGAAAATAGGAAAAAATCATTGAAAGCGATTTGTCGATCATAAATATCGCCATCCATATCGCCCACCTTGGCAAGTGAGTTCGCTTTATCATTACCCGGACTGGAACAATGAGAAGGGACCCAAACCAGCGGCTGGATAGTCATGAAGAAAATGAATATATTTTTTGGCTCAGGAAGTACTAGCACATTGGTCCCAAGCTCGGTCCTAGCTTAATGATTCGCCCCTAATCCCGCAGCTCACACCAATACACCCTCAAATATTCTGTCAAAATAACATAGTGAATCAACACAAAAACAAAGATACTAGTACCAAAAGGTACTGAAAAGCGCAAGAGTGCATGGCAATGTGCAGGCTGCAAGGTGTACTTCAGAACTAGGGGTTCTACAACAGTAAACCAATTTCAAATCGCTAGTTGCACATTGATTGTTACCCAAACGAAGGTGATGGTGTAAGAATTGTTTGATAGGGCACTCAAAAAAGATCGTATTTCACTAACGAAATTGCACGAATACCCTGAAGTGAGCTGAGACTATCAGTAAACATGAAAAATTTATCAGAGGGACGAGAGGCAATTCGCTCTAATGCATAGTAGTTAGCCGCCAATTCTACGACGTATACGGAGCAAGAATTTTGAAGTTTGAAGGAGGCGCTATGAATTTCGTTAAAAACACCAAATCCAGTGGAATCATTTGTTTTTGACCCGTCGGTGTAAAACTTCCTGTCACATCTGATATGGCCAAAATTACTTGCAAAAATTGACGAAATGTAGTCCGAACGAAGTGGATCTGATATTTCACGAGCTTCTTGCTTCATGGTCAGATCAAAAACTACAGTAGAACCATAGACTAACTCTAAGACCAGTAGGTCCCGAACAAATACGATATTTTTCTTGGCTCAGTTAGTACTAGCACATCGGTCCCAAGCTCGGTCCCAAGCTCAATGATTCGCCCCTAACAACGTAGCTTACACCAACACATTCTCTAATGTTGTGTCAAAATAACATAGTGAATCAAAACAACAACCAAGATACTAGTACCGGAAGGTACCGAAAAGCGCAAGAATTATTGCAAGGTGCAGACTGCAAGGTATACTTCGGACCTAGGGGTTCTACAACAGTGAACCAATTTCAAATCGCTAGTTGCACATTGATTGTTGGTAGAACTAGAGAAGTCTTGGAAGTAATCACGATTAGGAACATTCGAAGACGGGCTCACCTCCAGAGTCATGTACCAATAGTACAGTGTCGTAAACTTAGTTTTTAGGATTTCGTTCGATTAGCTTTTCAAAATTTTCAATTACCAATGGATTTTGCACCACACAGCGGATGAGGAACCGGAACGATAGCTCCACTAAACGGTCAGATAAAGGAATAACTCCTGCTAATATCTCCAAAACTCATAGTATGAGTTGAGTTTATGCAGCCTAACGCGGTACGAAGACAACGATACTGGACACGCTGCAGCTTCAGAACATGAGTTGTCGCGGTGGATTGAAAACAGAAACTACCGTACTCGACATCCGACAGAATCGTTGTGCGATACAGCTTTATCAGATCTTCCGGGTGGGCTCCTCACCATGTTCCGGTGATAGTACGCATGAAGTTTATTCGCTGCTGGTATTTCTGATGCAGAACTTAATGTGCTTTCCCCAGTTGCATTTAGAATCGAACCGACCCCTAGATATTTATAAGACAAACTTTTAGTTATTATTTTACCCATGAGTTGAAGCGGTAGCTGTGCTGACTCACGCTTCCTAGAAAAAACAACTCAGTTTTCTCCGGTGAGAATTCGATACCCAGTTTTACAGCCCAGGTAGACAAATTGTATAGGGTATCCTGCAATGGTCCCTGCAAGTTGTTCGCCTCTGGTCCTACAATTGAAACAACGGGTGATCCGCAAGCTCTCTTAGTGTGCAATTTTCCACGAGGCAGCTATCGTTGTCTCTGACATAAAAGTTATAAAAAAGGGGCTTGAACAAGAGCCCCTACACCAAATTGTGTATGCGATAGAAAGCCATTCGATTCAATTCATTTGTATAGTGAATCTGATGTTTCTCCCGCTCTACATACTTCGGGCATACAGTGAGATCATATGTGGAGCTTCCCCACAGCATAAACACTTAGGGTCCGTACATGTTGCACACCGCATTTGCTGCATCGTGCTTTGTTACAGCAGTAAGGTTTACTCTTGAGCTGAAAGAAAACTAGAATAGGACCTTTAGATCCGGGTGGATAAGCTTTCCGGCGAGGGAGCTTGAAGGAGGATGTACCAGAAGTTGCTTTAGTTGAGTTAGGCTCGGAAGTTTTTTTTCTGTCTCCATTAAAGAACTTTGATAAATGGGGAATAGTGGTAGAATAGTGGCTCATCATCCGTACTATCAAACTCCGCCGAACCCCGGCTCGGATTATTTTCATCCCTCGTGGGGACTTAGAACGCCCACGAGGAGAATAAAACAATTGTGTTCACATCAATATAAACGGAAAAAAAAGTACAATTCAATCAATAATATTTCATCTAAAATCAACTATATTTTTGCATTGATTTTTCGATAACCCATGTGCATAATTGTTACAATCACACATTTCAAGTTGATTTAACTATTGTATGCTTGAATCAACTTCAGTAAAATATGGTTGATTCAACTATACAATGGTTGCGTCGAAAAAAAAATATTGTTGATATTTTGACAGTTGGATTACAGTGCCAGTAAATTCAACCATGATTATAGTTAAACCAACTGAATAACAATAGTTGGGTTGAATATGCTTGGAGTCAGTTCAATTTTTTTTAGTAAATGAGATTTTCGGTTCCAAAATAGTTTGAATGAGAATGCAATTAAATTCATCACACAATTTGGGATTAAGTTATGACCGATTTTGTTTTATATTTTTATTGTTCCAATAATAGTACTGTTAAGTTATTTTTTGCAGTATTAATTCAATCTGGTCAATTTTCTTTAGTAGTTTATGTTTCGAAGAACAGCGCCACATGTTTAGACATCGTAGAATTTGCTGAAAAAAAAATCAAAACTTCTTGGTACAATGATCGAATTGTTAAAAAAAATACTCACAAATGAAAACCTCAATTTCTGTTAACTGGAATCATTAATTCAATAATTCAACTAATTCCTCATCCAACACAAACTCAGTAAGAACTTCAATGTCGGGGGCCATGATGAACTTGAAAGCGAACTGAAAACTACCAGATTGTTGTTTTTATTTTTTGTATACTTGCTTCAAGCATACACACTATTTGGAATTATAACATTTTTGTTTTGATTTAAAACTATGACAGATGTGTAAAAGTGCTGGCTCTTTTAACTATGAAATGTGGTTGATTCAATTCAAAAATTGCTTTGATCTGAACATATATGGTGGATGAAACAAAATTGTGTTTGTTATAGGTATCAACTATCCAGATTGTTATTTCAATCCCCCGTCATTTCTTTCCGTGTAACCATTCCGCATCGAACGCCGAAGAGCTTCGGTACAGTTCTTTTCGCACTCCGCATTGCGTTATTTTTTTTTACTCAACCCGTTTTTACCACGCGGTCATTGTGTGTCGAAATCCAGCCACACACTTTAAAAACCATCACATAAATCAAGTATAACTTTTTAAAAGGACGTATGTCGCAAATGTAAACATCGAGTTTTTCATTCTATCTTGCCATTAATAACACGCTTAAATACTAATATCAAAACACAGTTATGTCAGCCAAATTTCATATGCGACCTATCTGATCTTTTTCAATGTGAAGCAAAAAGTTCAGATACACCACACAGCAAGCTGACGTATCTGCGTTTAAAATTATAACCGGTCTATCTGACATGACGCAAGTGCTAAACTTTCTGAAATACCGACGTATCCAACCGGTGCATTTTACAATCAAGATGTCACACCGACGTATCCAACATGGTGTATGTGTATGGTATGGAGGCAAACCGGTGTATGTGTAAATTTTCTCAAAAATAGAGCAAAAGTGACTGAAAACCAGGATTTTTATTACTTTTAATATTGTTTAACCATGAAAAAATCAACAGATCAAATAAAGCTTGAAATACAGTTAAATAGGATTTAATGAAAGCATCTGGAATTTTTACCTCATTTTTCTCAATTCTTATCAAATGTTAGATACGTTTTTTTGAAAAGTTATGCTTGAAATGATAAATTCATTTCTGGCATCAGTAACACAAATTAATTGTGTTTTTTCTCACTGTTTTGTTTCCCTCTCGCTTGCACTGATGTGATTCAGATGAAACACCTTCCGACGCTTCCGACGCCCCGAAACTTCTTCCGACACATTGAAATAAAACACAACGTGCAGAGTGACTCACCCCCTTTAACTTTAGACAAGTTTAAGTACAGTGACCATTCGCTTATTGCAATTTCGTTAATTGCAACGTCTTTTAATTGCAAGTTCACTAGTTGCAACGTTTTGCAATAAAAAAAGCAATTAACTGTCCTATTCAAATGTCAAGCAGTATTCTGTCATTTAACTCAAAGGGTTCACGAGTTTTTGACAGTCGATTTGAAGGTGTCAAATGTTGCAATGAGCGAATGCCATTCGCTCATTGCAATGTAAACATGTTGCAATGAACGAATGGTCCTTGTATTGAGCAATAACAATTTAAATAAATAATATAAAAATGCTTATTGCTTTCTTTATTAAATAAAAATGTTCAATGTACAGTGCTTCAATATAAATTTTTAAATTGCTTAATTTTAAAAGTTATGATTGTATAGAGTAAATTGTGGCATATCACACCAGTATCACACCTAATGCTAGTGGCTGGATACAAACGTTCTACGACGTGGCAGTGAAATAAATAAGCGGAATATGTGATACTTCCACTACTGGTCAAATTCTTGCCCTCACATGCAGTCTATAGCATGAGATAAGCCCTCTCACCATCAACAAAGTGAAACATTTGGCCACTGAGAGGGATTCCCGTAATCAGAATATGTTATAAAATAAAAAACTATAAGGGACAGCCCAATAGGGTTGGAGGCGAACTTGACGTAGGACTACGTAGCAATGTGTAATGTATTTTATTGTTATTATTATTTTTAATTGCCTGTATTAGAATACAGGCTTCGTTGATCGTTTGGATCAAGAAGCCTTGCCGAAAATCAGTGAGGCTGTGTATAACACAAGACCGGTTGATGTAGACTAACATAAACCCTTTGATGCATTGTGTGGTTCAAAATGTTAGGTAAGTTTCGTATATTTCGTAGAGCAACATTGCAACGTAGGAGCTGTTCTAACAGGACGTTGGATCGGCATAGATAAGTATGTTAGAAAATTATATTGTACACTCTTAAGAAAGCATTTGGTGGCTCTGAAAAGGGCCGTGTGGTTTGGATGATGATACGGACACGGTCTTATTTGCTACGATGGTTGAGAGGGTCACTATCTTCATGGCGTGAAAGATAGTTGAGGATCTGTTAAAAATATGAATTTTATTTACAAGTACATACAAGGTTTCTTTTAAGAAGATGTAGCTGTATAAAAATCTTAATGTTAATTTGTCATCAAATTAAATGATAATTTTTGTGCAGGAATTCAATAAACCCTTAATAATTTCTACAAATGTTTAAAGGTCGGCTTTTAACTCATGCTATCATTAAAAGCTTAAAGATTTATTCGCTCTGATTGTTGCTCTGATACCTTGCAGCCATATTCTGCGACATTTCACTTTCTCTTTACAGCACTTTCTCAAAAATATTTGATTCCTATTGCAAGGTAGGGACTCTATCCAACCCACTCAAACGAACAGAAACACTTTTAAGCACTGATTGGAATTTGAAGAGAACAATACCAACATTTAACAACTTGTTAAAATAAGATTATGTCTGTAATAGGGAAATCATAACGTGCCAGCAACCAGCGGACTGCGATTGCAAAAAGTAAGCAAACTTTAAACGACCCTTAGTAATTTCCAATACCGAAACATGATTTTAAGAAATATTTGGTATTTATCAAAAAGAAATCGTGCAAAATTCAGGATGAGCCAGAATTTAGGAATTAGGTAGGTGTCATGCGCATAAATTGAGCAAATTCTTATAAAATCTCAGTATAACCCTTTTTCAAAATCAGAATAGTAGCCCTGAAAAGAGCTTTTTGTGTGAAATACATCATTCAATAGTTATTGAAATTCTGTTGAAATTTTAAACACAAACACAGATAGTTCTACCAACAATCAATGTGCAAGTAGCGATTTGAAATTAGTTCACTGTTGTAGAGCCCCTAGTTCCGAATTACACACACATATATATATATATATATATATATATATATATATATATATATATATATATATATATATATATATATATATATATATATATATATATATATATATATATATATATATATATATATATATATATATATATATATATATATATATATATATATATATATATATATATATATATATATATATATATATATATATATATATATATATATATATATATATATATATATATATATATATATATATATATATATATATATATATATATATATATATATATATATATATATATATATATATATATATATATATATATATATATATATATATATATATATATATATATATATATATATATATATATATATATATATATATATATATATATATATATATATATATATATATATATATATATATATATATATATATACAGCAATTCCATGAAAAAAAGTTATACGATATCTCAGAATTTTATAATATTCGGTAGGATTGTTCAACATCGAAAAATATTAGACCCGTATTTTTTTATTTCGTTATTAGACTGGACCTTTCTGCGTTAGACTGGTCCAAAAAATCGTGATTTTTCAAAATCTTCCATTTTCAAAAAAATTATAACTCCTAAACCGTTTAACCGATTTTAGTCATTTTTTGGCCATTGTATTGGTATTTTTTTGAATTTCCAAGCAAAAATACGAAACCTTTGAATATATCAATTTTTGTATGAAAAAAATACAAAACAAATAGTTTTTCTTGAATTTGACTGCGAGGGGCCTCAACGACTCCTTGTTTTAGTATTTTTAAATGAAAGAGCATTCAATTTTACATAACATATCAAAAAATTGGAGATGTTCTGCGTGTCGTTTTGGAGATACAATTTTTTAAATAATAAATCATTACTCTTCATTTTATACATCACCCGCCTGTAGAAACGATGAAGATGCATGGTAGATTACCATGCGTCTCCATCCAATCAAACCTATGACTAATGAAATCTATGAGTAGGTCACAGAATGTCAAGTAAATATTATATAATAAATAATATTTACTTGACATAATTATATAATATTATAGCAACTAAGACTAATGAGACTTTAGGTAGATATTGACAATTTGATTACCTAACATTCTTTTCGTTACACAGAGGGGCATTGGTATTATTATTTAAAAGAAGAACCGTTGATACGTATTGACTACCTACTGTAGATGTAGAATGTTTATCGACCTGTGAGATTGAATTGAATTGTTTCTCGGCTGTAGCGATCAGGTCTACTCGCTGACGGGAGGGAGTAGAGTGGAATTTCTAAAGCGGAGAAGCAGCAGAGTGAACAACATCTCTTTCATTTCATACTCGTCGCTCGCTTGCGTTATCTGTTATTCTGTTGCTTTCTCGCTTTAGAAATTCCGCTCTACTCGCTCCCGTCTGCAAATAGACCTGATCGCTATAGCCGAGAAACAATTCAATACCTATTGTAGTCTAGGCTGCAGTTCACTTCACTTGATCGTAGGTACAATATAAACATCATATAAAACACGGAAATTTATGTAAGAAGTTACCAGTTGAAAACAAAGTATCATATCAGAACAGTTATATCAAAGAATATCGTAAAATGAAACGTAAGTGTTCAATTTGTAGTGTTTGGGTGTTGAGTTCGTGTTCCAGAAAAATCAACGCAAAATTGTACGACCATGCTGTGGAAAAAAAGGTTAAAATTGATGAGAGTAGCTCTTTCATTTGTCAAAGTTGCTACAAGAAATTGTATAAGCACATTGATACCATGACCGAAGAACCCATTACAGGACCATCCAGTATAGGCACTACAGGTATGTTATATAAAAGTTCATATAATTCTGTTTTAATTTGAATTCTTCTCTTGCAATTGTTACTGGAACATTTTTATTTTTACATTCTTTTAGAATCGTGCGAAGCAACCAGTCACGAAACAATTGCCCTTGCAGGACCGTCCGGCATTGTTCCTTTTCCCTACCAAAGTAAATAATAAAATAGAAATTATTTGCATGATTTCCAATCAATCAATTTTTAATCAATAATTTGTTATATTTATTTACAGGCTCATTGGAAACAACCAGCTATGAATCGATCGGTACCACCAATAACACGTTTTTGTCTGACGATAATGAAATGCTAACACAGCTTAAGGATAAATTTAAGGAAACAAAAGATAGCAATGAGCGGTATAGGATTTTAACCACACTGCCCAAAAGTTGGTCTACATATAGGATTATGCAAGAGTTTGATGTTTCCCAATATATGGCCAACCAAGTGAAAGTATTACAACAACAGGAGGGAATAATGTCAGTGCCTAAAAAGAGGATTAGTAGAGCTTCGTTAGGAGAGGAAACGCTAATGCGTGTTCGTAATTTTTATAATAGCGACGATATAAGTCGTGTGCCCGGGAAAAAGGGATTATTTGATATCCAACAATGAAGAAGGTAGGATCTACATACAAAGAAGGTTAGTTTTATGCAATTTGCAAGAGGCGTACTCCATATTTAAAAATACTCATCCTGATATTAAGATTGGATTTTCGATGTTCGCCAGTAACCGTCCAAAACACTGCATTTTGGCAGGAACAAGTGGCACGCATACGGTGTGCGTTTGCATTTACCACCAAAACGTTAAATTGATTTTAAAACACTCCAAAGTAAACAATTACTTCCAGATGGTGTTCAGTCCTACCATGATATGTTTTCAAAAATAATTTGTCAAAATCCAAATGAGCATTGCTGGCAGCAATGTTGCGAAAATTGTCCGGGAATGCAAATTTTGGCGGTAGAACTTATGACCATTCTTAATAACGGTCACGTTGAATCATTACAATTTAAACAATGGCGTCAAGCAGAAAGATGCAGTTTGGACTTAGTTGAAATGGACACACAAGAATTTATTGATACTTTTTTAGAAAAATTACTCAATTTATTGCCACATAACTTTACAGCTGAGCGACAGGCAAACTATTTAAAACACGTGAAAAACAATTTAAAAGCTACTGAGTGTATCATAATCTGTGATTTTTCGGAGAATTATTCATTCGTTGTGCAGGATGCAGTTCAAGGCTTTCATTGGGCAAACGCTCAATGTACTATTCACCCTTGTGCTATTTATTTTAAAGATGAAGAATCAAATGATTTGAAGTTTACCAGTTTTATTGCAATTGCTGATTTCACTAAACATAATCATGTCGCAGTGCGTCTTTTTTTGACTCAATGCATAGCGTTCATAAAAAGTAAGTTATCAGGTTTAGAGAAAATTTATTTCTTCTCAGATGGATCTGGAAGCCAATACAAAAATAAAATGACCGCTTTTAATTTGTGCAACATGCAAAAAGATTTTGGCATAGATGCCGAGTGGAATTTTTTCGCTACTTGTCATGGAAAGGGCCCTTGTGATGCTTTGGGAGGCGTATTGAAACGAAATGCTGCGAAAGCCAGTTTGCAAGATCATCACATAACAACGGCCGAAGAACTTTATTCATGGGCTATTTCTAAGCCAGACTCGAAAATACACTATCAATTTTTTTCGGAATCCGACTATAATAAAATGGAAAGAAAATTAAAAAATCGTTACACACGTGTGAAGCAAATTTCAGGGACTCAGTCATTCCATAGTTTTAAGCCTCAAAACGAAGAGTATATTATTGTGAAACAAAATTCATTTTCAACGGAAGAAAAATGTATAAAATTGTTATGAAAAAACTTAATAAATAAAAATAAATGTATAAAAGTGTTTTTCTTATTTTTTAACATGTTCATCATGTCGCGCGGCTTTAAAGTGTTTTTTTCTTGGAACTTACACTAAGCAAAAATATTTGAAATTTTAAAGCCTTATTTATTTGAAAAGGTAATCGTCAAAAAATAGCAATTGGTCTGTGTGGTTAACGGAAAGCCTTAAAGACTGATTCGAATGTTATACTAAGTTTGTAAGTAACTCATAGATTTCATTAGTCATAGGTTTGATTGGATGGAGACGCATGGTAATCTACCATGCATCTTCATCGTTTCTACAGGCGGGTGATGTATAAAATGAAGAGTAATGATTTATTATTTAAAAAATTGTATCTCCAAAACGACACGCAGAACATCTCCAATTTTTTGATATGTTATGTAAAATTGAATGCTCTTTCATTTAAAAATACTAAAACAAGGAGTCGTTGAGGCCCTCGCAGTCAAATTCAAGAAAAACTATTTGTTTTGTATTTTTTTCATACAAAAATAGATATATTCAAAGGTTTCGTATTTTTGCTTGGAAATTAAAAAAAATACCAATACAATGGCCAAAAATGACTATAATCGGTTAAACGGTTTAGGAGTTATAAATTTTTGAAAATTGAAGATTTTGAAAAATCACGATTTTTTGGACCAGTCTAACGCAGAAAGGTCCAGTCTAATAACGAAATAAAAAAATACGGGTCTAATATTTTTCGATGTTGAACAATCCTACCGAATATTATAAAATTGTTACACACATTCATCCCAAACTTAATGATTCGCCATATACACATTTATTTTGGTTGAAATTTGTGTTTCATTTGTATGATAGAGAGGGGCCTCAAATCACTATACAATCATTGCTTCCAAACCCCCCAAATTCCAAATTCTTTGTTCCATTTGCTTGATTAGTTCTCGAGTAATGCCTAAATTTGTGTTTTCAGAGAAGGAAGTGGACTCAAACAATCATAAGAACCTTCCCCAGTCGAATCTATAAGGGTCAGACAGACAGACAGACTGACTGATATATATATATATATATATATAGAAATCGTGCCTCTAAAACCCCCACAGGCAAAATGTAGTTTGAGTTGCTGGAATAATTCTCGAGTTTTGCAGAAATTTCTGTTTCATTTGTATGAGAGACCCCCCATTTTAAAGAGGGGGAAGGATCTTGAACTGCCATAGAATTATTTCTCGCCTCCAGAAAACTACACATGCCAAATTTGGTTCCATTTGCTTGATTTGTTCTTGACTAAGAAAAAAAGGGTGATTCATTTGTATGGAAGCCCCCCTTCCATAGGGCGGAGGGGTCTCAAACCACCATGGAAACTTTTCTTGCCTTCAAAAACCTGCACATGACATATTTGGTTCCATTTGCTTGATTAGTTCTCGAGTTATGCAGAAATTTGTGTTTCATTTGTATGGGAGCCTCCCCTATCAGAAAGGGGAGGGGTCCCGAGTCACCTTAGAAACATTTATTGCTTTCAAAACCTCCACATGCCAAATTTGGTTTTATCTGCTTCATGGAAACATTTACTGCCTTCAAAAACCTGCACATGCCATATTTGTTTCCATTTGCTTGATTAATTTTCGGGTTATGCAGAAATTAGTGTTTCATTTATATGGGACTCCTCCCCTTCCCTTCAGAAGGCAGAGAGGTCTCAAACCATCATTGAAACATTTATTCCTTTAAAAAACCTCCACATGCCAAATTTGGTTCTATTTGCTTGATTAGTTCTTGAGTTGTGCAGAAATTTATGTTTCATTTGTATGGGAGCCTCCCTTATAGAAAGGGGAGGGATCTCGAGTCACCTTAGAAACATTTCTTGCTTTCAAAAACTTACACCTGCCAAATTTGGTTCCATTGCTTGATTAAGTTTCGAGTTATGCAGAAATTTGTGTTTCATTTGTATGGGAGCCCCTCCCTTTCAGAATGGGGAGGGGTCCAAACTACCATTGAAACTTTTTTTGTTTTTGAAAACCCCTACATGCCAAATTTGGTTTCCTTCGCTTGATTAGTTTTAGAGGTATGCAGAAATATGTGTTTCATTTGTATGAGAGCCCCCCCTTTCAGAGAAGGGAGGGGTCTCTAACTATCTTAAGAACCTTTCCCGGCCCCAAAAACTCCTACATACAAAATTTCATTCCGATCGGTTCAGTAGTTTTCGAGCCTATGAGGTTCAGACAGACAGATAGAAATCCATTTATATATATATAGATATGTACATCATATCCTAATATGGCTACCCCAAATGGATCATACATGTTTCCCTCCAAAATTGCTAAATCTGCCACTAGCTTTACATAGCACACAACTGCATTTAGATTGGCTGTCCAGCCAGCCTCTTGCTAGCGACAGCCGCTGAGCCATCATTCTGGCTGGTTGCTCTCCCGCGTACCCTCCTGCAGGGTACTTACAGCCGCCAGCTGCCAGATCAGTACTGGCCCATTACCACTCTGCACAGTTCCATGGCTGCCGAGCGAATGAAGAAAATTCGAAGGTTCCCCCGTTTTATATCGTGCACTGCTGCATGGAGACGTTCGTTACTTAAATATGAAGTCTGTGATAGGAAAATACTGTGTATTTAGTAAATTTACTCTGAAAAATCGGCATATTTGCGTTAATTTCAATAGTTCAATGTTAAAAATCAAAAGTTTTAAATATTGAAATCAAAGCGTAGAAAATGTTCCGATCGATTGATGCAAACATTTCAGAAATCAATCGTGAAATTACTTAGTTATTAACGCTCAAAACCTGACCGCTTTTCGTGACCCTCCAAATTTTCTTACTCGCAACGTGTACCCCTGTATTGAAAACAAAGACGTAGTCCCAACAGTAGTCCTACGTCATAAAAATTCCTCATATTGAATCACATAAAACGCCAAGGTCTAGTTTATGTTACAGAAGAGATAAATTGCAATAAATTTATATAAATAGATATTTTTTTTAAATAACTAATACTAACAAACTAATGACTGACACTTTTCACCAAATAGCAAGCGTCTTCCGCGGTGCTATCAACAATCAATATGCAACTAGCGATTTGAAATTGGTTCACAACTAAATAATGAGTTTTGACCTTTTTGTCCTGGTTGTGCTTTAATTTTATTCATTAAATATTGTTTTTGCAAAGGGCGTAGAGTTATTTCGTATTCAAAACAATTCACTCTGCGATTTACGCCATATTGATTGTTGACAAAGTGAAAGGCGTAATTTAAATCAAAACATAAACATGGCGTAAAGTAAAAGGCGATACTGACAAAAAATCAAAACATCGGCGAAAAGTAAAAGGCGATACTGATAAAATAACCAAAACATCGGCGAAAAGTGGAGGGCGAAACCTATCAAAATGTCAACAATAGGCGAATAGTATAGGGCGATACTTTTATTTCCAGTACTTGTGGGGCCAACATTGAAAATGGCGTAATCAAATATCCTAGTATTGACAGGCGAATATTAAAAAATGCAAATTTCAATGAATAACGAAAGAATTTCCATCAGTATTAAATATGAATCAGAAGCTAGGTTTGGTCTCTGTCTGTATGCTAGATTGTATTTGAATTTATTCGTTAATTTGTAAATTACGGTTTGAAATTCTACTTGCAATATTATAATCATCATTTCCCTTTTGTTTACATTCTGCATGTTCGCCCTAATCGCAAATTGCTCCGGACTTCTCGATCGCCTCTCGAGAGCCTTGCTGCTATTTTGATAGCGTTTTTAGCAGCGAATGGTGCGGTTGCTCTTAAGCCTAAAAACACCAAAATCTAGGGTTTTTATTCATTAGGGCGAATCTACAATTGAGAGACTCTCTCTTCCCTCGTTCTCTTTCATTAATTACGCCGCCATTATAAAACTATGGATTGATTTTTTTACACAGATCCCAAGATAAGAGTGCTGGCTAGCATATTGGGCAAACAGCCAAACGAAAAATGTGAAAATGATTTAGCTATTGGTGAAAGAGAAAGTAAACAGAGAGAGTCTCTAAATTGTAGATTCGCCCTAATGAAAAAAAAAAACCTAGAAATGTCCAAATGTCACATGGGACAGTTATGCTTCCACCAGCAGTACAGAGATTAGTGAAGTTGAAAGCACGCACACTATCGGGTTTTTTTCTGTGTATATTTTTTTTTTTTTTTTTTTTGGTTTGTAACTTCTAAATTTAATTTTATGAATTGAATTGGGTGGGTGGGGTTTTTTTTTTTTTTTTTTTTTTTTTTTTTTTTTTATCAAATATTTTGAAAGGGGACAACAAAAAGAGGGGGTTAGCTGTGATGGCATATCGGCTGTTGACGTCGGCCAATTTTTTTTTTGAACTTAGGTTGGAGCCAGTTCCAACCTGATACCCGGACTCATTGTCAGTGCGAACCTCAGCCTGATACAGGCTACAAATAAAAACGCACACACTGACAGTCAACAAACAACAAGCCAACCTTTCTTGATAATCGATCCAGGTTAAAACTGAATCAAAAACAAAAATGAGTATGCTCGTTTTCTCAGCAATGTCTACGATTTTTATGTTTCATTCTATACAGCCATTCCTGTATACAGGCGTAAGCCAATAATTATTTATATTAATAATAATTATAATAATTATTGTCAGACATTTGTTTGTGATTGAGAAAGAGCAGACCGAAGAAAATTAAAAAAAAAAAAAGGTTAAACAAAATAGTTGAGTCGGAGCCGAACAAAAATGTTCAAAGGATGATTGTAATCTGTTTAGATTAAAAAATACGGAAAAATCCAACGGGCCCGACATGAGTAGTGAACCAGGCTTGAACCAATCCATCCAGCTGTACACTGATCAGGTTTGGTTTTGCGAATACTAAAACATGAGTAATGATTATGATTGTAGTTCGGAAGTATAATGTTTACTTTTAATTTTAGCTTACCCAAGTGGAACAAGCTTTAGCGGTCGCAATTGAAGGCTCGGAACGGGAGTCTTTACTGAATTTGAGAAGTGACCTCCAGGAGCTATTGCAGCTTACCCGTGAAACACTTGAACATGAACACCGTGACGAGCCTGATGCACCAGGTTCTACTAATGATGCCGATGATGAGTATGCTCTATTCATGTCGGAAATAGAAGGATTGGATACTCCACAAACATCTCAGAAAGCAGAGGTGACTGTAGACGAAGATGCGTTCAAAGATCTTGTCGGCAGCAAATGCTCAGCGCCTCACATACACAAGTGGGGATCGAAGTCGTATCATAATGCACTGATATGCAGCTTGGATGCATCAAATCTAGAGGATGTTTCGGTTAAGGTGTTATTTATCAATCCAACTCACCAGGAAATGGTTCCATGTGCGTACTTCCTTGAAGGAGATTGCAAATTCACCGACGAAAAATGTCGTTTTTCACATGGCGAAGTTGTTTCGTTCAATGAGCTGAAAGAATATCAGGAGCCACGGTTTGAACTGCTGCGAAAAAAGTATGGAAGAGTTCTGGCAAAACAAAAAAATCGTTTGTGGTGTAAGGGAACGATTAAACAGGCTGATTTTGAAAACAAATCCTGCAAAATTCAGATTGACGAAGGAAAGCATGAGATAGAACTGAAATTTGAGGATATTCTTCCTCTGATGGGTGACGAAATGTCAAGCTCTGATTCGGAACCCGACTCAAACAGTGAAGAAGCCGAAGAAGTGTTTTCGATACGCCAGGCACAAATTATACAGAGAAGTTTGTTAAATCCTGCACCTAGTCAACGGTTGGGTGAATGGGAGAAACACACCAAAGGAATAGGATCAAAAATTATGCAAAAAATGGGCTACGTAACCGGTGCAGGTCTTGGAAGCAGAGGCGAAGGTATTGTTGTGCCCGTCAGTGCGCAAGTATTACCACAGGGTAAATCGCTAGACTACTGTATGCAACTTCGCGAACAGGCCAATGGAGATAGCAACTTGTACAGTGTCGAGAAGAAACTTCTACGGCAGAAAAAGATTCAGGAGAAACGAGACTTGAAGCATTACGCTAAGGGAAAGGAGAAGAAAGATGTGTTTAATTTTCTTAACAGTGAAATTTTGGGATCGAGCGGAGGTCCATCGAAAGCACCTGATGGGAAGTCTGATGAAAATCAACATAAAATTGATCTACCAAAGTGTACGTCCAAAAATCTAAACATTGCAAGTCTAAAACTTGCCGAACAAACGAGACGACTTGAAATGGAGATTGAGAAACTGACACATTCGTTGAAACGACACCAACCCGGGTCAAAAATGCATTCAAACCTGCGAAAGCAGATTACCGACAAGCAGAAGGAGGTTTCCGAAATCCAGAAAACGGAGCACTCTATCTCGCGGGAACAACAGCTGCGAAACGATAAACGGAAGATGACAGTATTTTGAAGAGAAAGAATTAAAAGTGCAATGCATTTAAAAGACACGAGTTGTAGTTCACTTTTTTAAGAATGATGACGATTCCATGTCCAAAGATTAGATTGGTATCAAAATTAGAAGAAGATTTTTTTAAATTTTAATTCCTGTCGAACTAAGAGCAATCCGCACTTTATCACTCTTATACAATCAGATTTGAACGAATACGGAAAATATTCTTACTTCCAAATATATACAGCAATCACGGTCATCAGATATGAGATCAAAAAAATATATTGAGATATTATCAAAAATCTTCCATTTCTTCTTTTAATACATAGCAACTCCGTCGGTGACAACCCTAATAAATTTCGTATGGTTATTTTTCTTAACGACCTATTTGGGGAATCATCCAAACCATTAAAGAAATGGAGGATTTGTGATATCGTTCGTTTAAGGTAAATTTTTATCATGGTATCTAGCCCAGGAGGCTAAAAGTCACCCCCTTTTTTTTGAGTATCTAGCTGGAGCTGCGTGACAGCTTGGTTGTAAAGACTAGACCCTTTCCCAACGTCACCTCTACTACGACCAATTCCTTAGAAGCACTAGCCTATGTTGGCCGCTTGAGCACTAGTTGAAGTAATTAGTATTGGACCGTAGTATTTTTCAAGATTTCAGTTTCAATTTTCCCGCGATAATGTTTTGTTATGCAGTCGTAAAATGGAAGCTCAAATCAATACCCTATCCTAGATGTCACGAGCTTTGTTTAATGATATCTAATGTTTCCTGGAGATGATAATCCGGGGCAAAGTGCCGTCTAAGTTAATAGCCCCCAGTGCTGAAGTCATCTCCAGGCTGTATGCAGTAGTAACTAGATTTCAAAAAGACATGTAAATTGCCAAACAATAATTCTTAGGGACGACATTCAGGCATTTGATGTAGTCTATTTTGACAACTAGTAGTACTGAAGTCAACCCCAAGAAGTATAGCAACAAGAGCATGCATAATATTTATTATTCATACAGCGAATGATATTTCTAGACAACCCTCAATTGCAATGGTGCGCCTATGTTGGCTATTTACAGCACTGCGGTATCTTCTAATAATAATCCTAGAAGTTTGAATTAGTATGTAATGAACTTCCATTTTAAAGTGTGTTATAAGGGTCAGTCAGTCAAGTTGTCTTATGTCAATGGGGTTCATTTTACAGAAATAGAGCCGAAATTGAATTATAATGGAATTGAAATGGAATCGAAATGAAACCAAAGCGGGACCGAAATAGTACCGAAATGGAGCCGAAACGGAACCGATATGGAACTGAACCGGAATTGAAATGGAACAACCGTGATTAAAACATCCCCCCCTCCCTCTAAAGTAAGTCAAATACTACACCCTCCCTGAGCGGACCCTCCGCACTGTTGCTGAAATAAACTACTTGGAAAGGTTTTATCTACCGCTCGTGCTTCTTAAGCGGGCCCTCCGCGTCCTATCTCTAATAAACATGCTTGTCATCGTCAGTCTAAAGTAACACTTTTCTGTGGCTATGTGCTTCATTTCGAACAGTCAGATATTTACCATGATCAAAAGATTCACCCTTTTCGAAAATTTTGCAATCACTTTCACTTATTATACCATGAGCAAACCAGGTATTTTGGTTATTCATTCCATAAAACAAATGGATAAACAACAACATAAGCGAAAATGAAAAGTGTACTTTGAGTCGTTTCCCTTTGATTGAAAGTAAGAAGTCTAAGAGTGAATTGCGGCATAACCCGCCAGTATCACACCTGATGTTAGTGCCTTTATATAATCGTTCTACAACGTGGCAGTGAAATAAATGTGCAGAATTTGTGATACTTTCACTACTGGTCAAATTTTTGGTCTCATATGCAAGTTTATAGCATGAGAAAAGCCCTCTCACCGTCGACAAGGTGAAAAATTTGACCCGCGAGAGGGCTAAAAGTCACCCTAACACTGGACTGGAGTACATGTGTTTCCTACTTGAATCCAGGCTCCAAAGCCAAGGGTGGGTGCCTTTTCTTGCGCGAGAGCTTGTCTGTCGGTTGGGACATATGCACTAACTCCTAGTCTTTTATGGCTTATGTTTATAGCGCCATTACTCGCGTTCTGAAACGACGCGCCTTATACTTATATCTGAAAGCTCTTCCAATAGATTTGTGAGCTCGCGCATAACTATTATTTAAAAGCAATATTTCTAGAACAGGTTCTCGGAGAATGAGACAAACAAGTAGAATGGATAGAGCCTATCGTAACACGTCCGGAGCCCCAATTAAGACGATATCACAGTAAAATCGCGTTTCTCCTTCTTTTCGTTCTTCATTTTAACACACGCACTATTTCATCACGGATTGAATTTATATAATACACATATATGAAAGAACCCACTTTTATATTTAGTGGAAACGAGCGAAAAAGGCAATGACTGCTCGTGGCCAAGGCTTGCTGCTTTTTTTTCTCCAAATAGCGTTCAACTTAATTGTGTACAAAATTCAACGCTTTTCAATAAAAATGAATTGTTAACAATTCCAAATAAGGTTGTCCAAAACGCATAACTTATTAGAAGTAGTATTTACCACATTTGAATACGATGGAACATAGATCCTGTTCCTGTCGTGTTCGACTTTTATAATGTTAGCAATGTTGCAACGGGGATACGAAATTTGAAGCAATGTAACAAGTAATTTTCCATATTTTCTATTGAGCAGCTCGTAATAAATAACTTTGCAAGTCTATCACGCCCTGCTGTATATGAATAACGTGCACATCCTCACATATCCTCCACATCCTCCTCTCTTCAGACGTTATCCTCGCCGCTCAAACAAAATTAACCATGGTGGAATACTGAGCTTCGACATCGGCGTAACGTTCTTCGTAAGGCTCGCCGCCAGTTTCTGCGTCATCGAGGCTGAATACGCCGAATGTGTATCTTATTCTTTCCGTTAGTGTGTTTTCCGAATCCAAGATTAGGTTAACGTGGATCCCTCGTCTTTCTGGCGCTGTGTTAAAAGCAGAAAAAACCCACAGTCGATCCCGCCGGAAATGTCTCTCGATGGCTCAACCAGTCGAGGCCTCGAAGGTTCAGTCGGATTTTTCGCTGATTTCTTCAAATCTGTGTACAATGCTGACTTTCCGCCGAGTTCTCCGGAGTTGTTGAATTTCTTCCTCAAGGAGAAACGCGATTTTACTGTGATATCGTCTTAATTGGGGCTCCGGACGTGTTACGATAGGCTCTATCCATTCTACTTGTTTGTCTCATTCTCCGAGAACCCGTTCTAGAAATATTGCGTTTTAAATAATAGTTATGCGCGAGCTTCCAAATCTATTGGAAGAGCTTTCAATACATACAATATCCGTGTCCAACCTTCACCGTAGCAGATGTCACTAGTGCACTGAGAACTGTTGACCCTTCGAAAGGTCAGATAGGCTTCCTCCCGTTTGTATTCGTCGATGTGCTGAAGTACTTGCACCCCCTGTGTGTTGGCTATTCAACCTGTCGCTATCGAAGACTACCTTTCCGGATGTATGGAAGTTGTCTGTGGTCACACCCATACACAAAGCCGGAAACATCCATGATGTAAAGAATTATCGACCTATTTCGATTCTTTGCTGCTTAGCCAAGACGTTCGAACTTTTGATTCACGAGAGAATGTATACTGCAGCTAAGCCCATAATCTCGCAATATCAGCACGGCTTCGTGAAGAATCCCTCTACTGCTACAAACCTAATTGGTGTATTGGTGTGAGTTACGGTCTTAGGGGCGAATCATTAAGCTTGAAACCGAGCTTGGGACCGGTATGCTAGTACTTCCTGAGCCAAAAAAATATTCGTTTTCTTCATGACTATCCACCCGCTGTCTTTACTCTGTTCGTCAACGACTTGAGCCACCGTCTGAATTCACATCAACTTAGTATGCCGACGATCTAAACATTTACCGAATCATCGACTCATTGGTTGAGTGTGCAGATTTACAGCAAGACATTGACACCATAGCGAGTTGGTGTGTTTCAAACGGAATGGAGATGAATGCAATGAAATGTAAGGTGATAAGTTTCAGTAAATCTCGGATGCAACTGAAAATTGATTACGGAGTAAACGGCATCAAACTGGACCAATTATATACTTGGGAGTGGTAATTGACTGAAAGCTAAGCTTTAACGAACACATAACTGCAACCACTGCTTGGTTTCATCCGCCGAAATCCATCCGAGTTCCATGATATGTATGCATTGAAGGCACTTTATTGTTCGCTCGTTGGAAGTGTTCTTGAATATGCCGTTCAAATCTGGGCTCACGTAATCACGAAACTCATATCATTCGTATTGAAAGAATACAACGTTGCTTCGTACGTTTCGCTTTACGGCGATTACCATGGAACGATCCGGTTAGGCTGCCCCCGTACGAACATCGACGCCAATTAATGAAATTGGAATCGCTGCGCCAGCGGCGTATCTACTTACAAAAAAATGTTCACGTTCAATGTACTAAGCAACCGGATTGACTGCCCAGGTCTTCTACAGCAGGTGAGATTCTTCGTTCCTGCGCGTCGGTCCCGACAACGATCGTTATTTTGGACTGCCAGACACTGGACGGTGTTCGGACAAAATCACCCACTTGAATAGTGTTTTAACTTGTTGAAGGGTGTTGAAACGTTTGATTTTATCATAAGTAGAGACATATTAAGCAAATGACATAGATATATGTAAGATAGGTTCAGACTCTTGAACCGTTTCCATCTTGAGAGAGATGAGCTTGCAGTCTTTGAATTGGGAGCTACGGACGACTTCAAGGATCGCATTGTTTATTACATACTTGAAGCAAGTACTTTTTCTGCTTTCATACCTAAATATTCCGCCGTATTCTATTCTATCAAAATGCCATTCTGTGGATTGAATCCTTAATACTGTTTTCGATCGAATAGTATATGTACTACCCATAACATCCTACAGAGAAATAAATTTTCAACAGCGTTGTTCTCGACTTTCTGGGACCGATATGCTTATATGGGCAGTTATGGTTGTATGGATAATAGACGATCGAACTCGTAAACGATGATAGATGAAACGAAAGCCGATGCAAGTTTATCAACTTAGGGTACGTCCAGTAACACGTCACGCAAGAAATGCCCAGTGTAACATGTTTTGTACGGACATCAAACATTGTTTTTGTATAAATCGTCACAACTTCCAACCTTCCATAGAAGCGTGACGTACATAATGGATGTTTCATTGTCACTATTAGAAGGACTACTGGCTGTAACTGACTTGCAAATGACCTCACATTTGGTACGCATAGCAATAATGTTACCATTCCATCCCATCCCATCCATATCATACCATCAAATTATCAGTTCGTATTGCCCAAAATGTTGACTGTATTTAGATTGGTATCGTTCTTTCGTAAATGAACATAACCACCTATCTGGTGTTAATATTTTAAAACCATTATACTTTTTATTTCGTTTGCCGGTGAGCCAACGCAGCTCTCGTTTCCTGCTTAATGGTTTGACCGATAATTTTCAATATCCTTGCGTCGTTTATCTGCTCGGACATTCGCTGGAAGCAGCTATTCATTATGGCTTTAACAAGATCATCCACCGACTCGGAATTGGTTGCTTTCAATTGAAAAGCTTTAAGCTCTTGTTCCATGTTCTTTGTCGTATTTTGCAACTGATCTATTTGCATCATTAGTAGTGAATTTTGCTCATTCGCTAATGTCTCTCTATTTTGGGCTTCCCCTATTTGGTTAGTGAGGAGAGTAATTTCTTTGGCTTTTTCCGCTATCATTTGGTTCTTAGCCTCAATTTCTCTTTTCATTCCATCAGATTCTTTAAGGTCTGAATCGCTCTTAAAACGCCACGCTGTTAAATCGTCCTCAAGTGAGGATATTTTCAATTCAAATTCTTTGCAGGTTTGTGCCGACTCGACTAGTTGTTGCCTCAGAAGTGCATCATTCTTCCTAGAATCTGTTTCCGCTTCCATAGCTCGAAGCTTCCCTTTCAAAGCATGATTTTCTTTCTTGAGTTCAAGTATTTTCTCCTCCAATGCCAAAATATCTTCATCCTTATCAACCGTGGATTTTTCATCTGAGCCCCTACCGCCGTTCAAATTAATGAAGTCGATTTTGTCCAACACTCGATCCAGCTTGGATTCCAATTTGGACAGATTCATACGAACCTCGGTGCCTTGCATTCGACTCTCGGTCATGAATAAATTGAAGTTCACATCGGTTGCTGTGTGAAGCATATTTTGCCCGGCAATTGCCGTCGTCAGGGCATTCGCAGCAGAAGGAATCATTTGCATTCCCATCGGTACGGATTGAACTTTGCCAATACCTCCGCTTGCAGCACGTCTATGAAGGGAAATGTTCGAACGGGGAATTGTCTCAAAGCGTGCATCCGTATCGGAGGAGTCACTTACTTCCGTCATTGACATTGGCTTATCCTGTGGCAAAATTGGCTGACCAACTCGAGCCATTCTAGAAATAAGACTCGCTTTGCTTTTCTCTATGTCCGAATCTGGCTCCTCTACAATTGGAATGGTCCGCGAGGCAGGGACCGGAGGGACTCGATGTGGTTGTTCTCTTTCTAAAATGCATACGTTTTGTATCGTCCTCAATAAACGATCCCGTTCAGCAAGATTTTCGAACAACACGCTCCAGAAACTCTCGTCATCACTTCGAAATTGCAGGTATTCATTTTTGAGAAAAAGTTTGCTAGAGGAAACCAGATTTAAAGTAGCGAGAGCGTCCGTTTTCGTTCTATAGATCAATATCCTGAATTCAGGACCGGCACAGAGCAGTGCTAAGCCTAACTTTCCCTGCGCAATATTCTCGTTATTGATACTAGAAAATAGAATTTTCAGAATTAATGAAGGATTGCAGACTAAGTTACGGACCAACAGCTCACAGTTTGTAGGCGGTTACTACACAAGCTTGAAGCAGGCTCCACTCCGCCGAAGTGGATTTCTTCGTCGATTTTTCACCGTCTGAGTGGGTTTCAATCACCTCCTGTGGTGGCACATATCGAAAGGATGATGACCCATAGCGATCGGAAATTTTGCTGGCCGTAGGTTTGGTAGTGTTAGATACGTTTTCTGGTGAACTTCTCGTAGAGGCAGTACTACCCTTAGCAATACCGAAAATTTTGGCCAGGGTTGAGCTGCAACGCGATGTTTTGTATTTTAATTATTGAAAACATCAAGTCGAAACTGTTCAATTTTTAGGCTCGAAACTTACTTGGATGTTGGCTTGAAAAAGTCATCATCGTCGTCAGATGGTGGCTGACCACTCCTTTTGTTGGTTGGCATTTAAACAAAAAAAAACTATTTTAGATTAAACTACCATTTAATGAAAACTCTTCACGAAAAAAAATAGATTATTAGTCCTTGTTTACACCAATCAGGATTACAATCAAGACTGAAAATTCTTGAATGATTCAATTAGAAATGTCATTTAGCAAAACACTCCAGTACACGCAAAAAAAAAGTTAACTGAATGTGACTGAATGTGACGTCCCTCGAAAGAGAACAATTTTTTGTGAACGACGATTTTGATTTTGCAAAGCAGCAAACAGGAAATAAAAGTCATATTAACCAACCCATTAGACAGAATGATGACTGTTTCCGAATCCTTTACTCGAAAGAAATATGAACGAGAAATCGCGCATGAAGTCTTTGTGCGAAAAGCCAGTTTCGTCATAATGAAAATTTGGTATTGTATTATAACCCTCCGTTCGGCCCTGGACGTGGCAGTCACCTGTTTTTGAAGTACAATGTCATTCGTAAAATCGCGAGAATCGTTTATCATCGTCATCGATCGCAACGCAACGAGCTTTCTCTCCGCAGTCGTTGCTTCAGCGATCCCACAAGTTGTTCCTGTTTCTATCACCATTGCCGTGGTGCTGCACAATTTCTGACAAGATTACCCAGGATTTGCATTTCGAGCGAACAAAACGTCTCTAAGGAGCATATCAAAATGGAATCTTTGAAGCAATTCTCGTTCGCCGAAGTGGCCAAACACAACACCACGGCGGATTTATGGATGGTGATAGACGATAAGGTGTACGACGTCACCAAATTCCAAAATGAGGTAGGCATAAATCGGCAGATGATAAATCATTTCTGAACCCCTTAATATTTCCGATTTGCAGCATCCCGGTGGTGAAGAAGTTCTTTTCGAGATGGCCGGAAAAGACGCTACCACGGAGTTCAACGATGTTGGCCACAGCACCGATGCGAAGTAAGTACCTTTATAAATTTATCTCGTATTATCTAGTGTAGAACGCAGATCTTCATGCTCTATCGCTGTAAATGCTTCGTAAAAACATGGTTCTGAAAAATTGTTTTTTTTTTTTTTTTGTCTTTTAGGGCACAAATGAAGCAGTATGTCGTTGGAGAGATCGTTGAAGCCGAGCGGAAAAAGAAAGCAACAACGCAAGAGTAAGTCGTTTCTTTGTTCAAATACCTAACTACTTTGCTAGTTGCGCTTTTGTTTAGCTTGCATCAGTATAATTTATGTCTTATCTGTTTGTAATGCACTTAATATATGTATGAGTAGAAAGTAGTTGCTTCTTATTGTTAACGTTTTGTTTTCCCTTCAATTTAGTTCTGATTCGTCCCCGCCATCTGGATCCTGGTTCGGTGCCTTGAAGGCTAAGCTTTTTGGATAATATTAAGATTGCAATAGAATGCCTGTATCGAATACAATTGATAGCTTTGTGCTTGATATCTCAAACTATCCTTAATCTATGGTGCTGTGTTTAAAACATTCTATCGAAGTAAATAAACATTCATTTCACTCTATTAGCAATGACCCTTTTGTAGTTTGTTTTAATCATCCGATCAAAAAACGTGACCCTTTTTCAAAAGCTTATTTACCCATACATAGTAGTGTTATCTCCTTATCAAAATTCATTGCATGATTATATTACATATTGCGCGCCGATTGATAAGTCACAACTGACACTGATTGACGGTTAAACTGATCTAAAAATTTCATTTACCTATCATTTCAGCCTACAGAAAACAGCCCTCATTGCAGGTTCAGCATTGGCTCTTGGACTTGGATTGGTTTTAATATACAAAGCTCTGAAGAAGTGAATATTGAATCTGTTATTATAATATGTGTAGTATGTAGGTATTATGCAGTAAATTGCCACCAAGGACCATCTAATTTGTAATAAATACAATATTTGAATATTCGAAGATGCACATTAAACTATTATGATGATGATGATGATATAATACTACCATCTATTGTAGCAAGGTAACTTCCCATAGCAGTGGAATAATCTGAAAAACGATTTGATCAGGATTCTATTATTGTTTGTGATCATCAAGCTCCTGTATGAAGGGCCAAAAACGTTTGGGCGGACCCGTAAGTAGATACACTTACGCGAAACCCGCGAATATAGGGAAAAGAATCTCCTTCCAAAAGCTAGGTCACACAGACAGCACTAGACAGATAATTCGAAGATGCACAGACAGATAATTCGAAGATGCACATTAAACTATTAGGGTAGAAACTGCGTCATCGAATAGTTTACCAAATATGAAACTTACACGAAACAACTCATAGATTGTGCACACAGAAAGTACCGTGATGTACCCTATTTCCGTTCACCTAAGGCAATACATAGATATCATCATAGAGCTTTGAAAACTTCTATCTGCTAGAAATTGTCGCCCTGAGTTATGCTACAAACTGTATTTTTTTTACCCCTATAGGATTGCAATGATCGGGGTTGGTTTTTGAAAATTTTCAAGTGATTATGCCGGAAGGATTAGTCTATGGTGACCAAATAAACACCGGGTTTTCGAAATCAGCTCACATAATCTTCTTGAAAATTTTTGGGATTCAGTATCAGTCAGTGTACGTGTTTTGTTGTCCAGGTATTTGTTAAAGTCCGTGTTTTTGTACTTGCCCGTGTCATTATATTGTTGGTGATAAAGAATATGCACACCAAAAAGTAGTCGTCGGAAATGCCCTTCTCCGTGTACGCTTTGCTAATCCGATCACTACTACATGAATATTAATGTATGTGTGCTATGATGAAGACGTCGTTTGGCTACAGTAACCTTTATTCATTTAAATGGCGTCGAATCAAGAACGCGTGCGCGAAGCAATTTTGCACAAAAGAGTGGAAAATCCAGATATGTCGCACGGCGATATTGCCAAGTCATTAAAAATCGCAAAATCGACGGTTACTAAAGTGCTAAAAAACTTTCAGCAGCGCTTAACTTTAAAGAGAAAGGTCGGTTCCGGAGGTAACCATGATTCTCGTTTCGTCGCGGATAGGAAGGAAGTGATTAAAGAATTTAAGAAGAAACCGAATATCTCCGTTCGTGATGTGGCGAAAAAAGTGAAAATGTCTCCATCGTTCCTCCAGAAAGTGAAGAAAAGTGCAGGCTTGAAATCATTCAAAATAGGTGTTGCTCCAAATCGTAACGACAGCCAGAACAAGAGCGCAAAATCTCGATCGAGAAAATTATATGACACTATGCTGAAGGAATACGACTGCATAATATTGGACGAGTAAACATATCGCAAAGCTGACTTTAAGCAGATACCGGGACTACAGTTTTATACCTCGTTGCAAAGAGGAAATGTTGCTGATCGTTTTAAGCAAATAAAAAAATTGTCGAAGTTCCCAAAAAAATACCTCGTATGGCAGGCAATATGTGGATGCGGTCTCAGAAGCGACATCTTCATCACGACTGGCACTCTAAATGGACAAATTTACGTAAAAGAGTGTCTGAATAAACGACTGTTGCCGTTCATTCGGGAACACAACGGTTCGGTGCTGTTCTGGCCTGACCTGGCATCTTGCCACTATGGAAAACTGGCTAAGGATTGGTACATTGCTAATGGTGTAAATATTGTCCCAAATTATTGCAATCCGCCAAATTCGCCAGAACTCCGTCCGATCGAAAAGTATTGGGCTCTGGTCAAGAGGAATCTTCGAAAAACGAATAGCGTAGCAATTGATGAGAAAAGCTTCAGGCGTAACTGGCAGAAAGCTGCAAAATTGGTGACGGATGACACTGTGCAAAAACTGATGGAAGGTGTCAAACGAAAGGTGCGGGCATTTGGATATAACAGGTCAAATTGACTTAACTGTATATGTTTTATATTTGTATTTTTATGAAGTCTTAAATAAATGATTTACGTTTGATTTTCTCATATTTTCCATTTAATACCACTAATTTCCCGTTGACTACTTTTTGGTGTGCACATTCTTTATTCTTGTCAGTGCAATTTTTGGTATCTGCGCAATTTCATATAGTACAGGTGTGACAATGTAACAGCTATCTCCCTTATTCTACGCTCCCAAATGGAACAAAGTATTTGACGTTAAACTCATCGGGAAAATAAGCTGCTCTGTTGGACATGGATATTTGTGGATGGTCTTTTAATATATAGTTATGTTTGTATGTATGAGGTGTGTGTAGTTTTGGAAATGTTAAATGATTTACTTACCCACACTGTTGTTATTACTTTTGATTGGTTGGGAACATACCGCCTTAGATGATACTCGCATGCATGTGCTTCGTCCACGTAGGTCTTTCTTGGGCGGCTACTTGGTCTTGTTCCAACCAGAGGCCGAGATGTCTGACTATCCAGGTTGCGTCGCCATGAGACTCGGATTTGCTTCCACTGTGACCCTACCAGGCTCCAAGCCTAGCCTTCCTGATTCTTGTATTGTTTCTTTTTTCGTTCTACAAGTATACAAAAATATTCGCTCCTCTGCCAAAAACAGCCAAACCAAACGTAGAATCTGTGTGGTGATGCTTTCCAGAAAAGTGCAGACCCATAATAAAACTCAGTTATAATAAAAGTATTGAAATTAATAGACGAGTCTTTGAATAGCAGTAATATAATTGAAATTATGCAAATTCTATATAGTATGAAAATAAGGAAAGGTATCGAATTAAAAGTTAATATGCTACTACTAGTGGGTTCAAATGCACTTCTGGTCCACATCACCCCTGGCAAAACTGGTTTGCATCTTTCCCGTTTGGGTAAAGATCCAGATAAGCCCTGGGACCTGGTAGTTATCAAGCTACCACAAGGTTTTGCCAATGCCCAGGGAGTTATGCTACAAACTGTAAATTTGTTCCTTTAGTGATAAACATAAACATCATAAACATTGATTTTGAATCATTGTACCCTATATCGTCGCTTTTACCTATCGACCCTCACCATCAACCGCTTGAATTTCAAATTGATATGCATAGTTGCGTACATGTTCTAGCCAATGCGCAGGTGGAATCTGTTGATCTGGATTTTAGACGCTGCAATTTCGTCTCTCTCAACGTGGAATTGTCATTGGTCGACTGGGAACAACTTCTTCAGGGCCAACCGTTGTTTCTCAGTTTTACGTCAAGCTGTTCAAACTACTCCACTTGAAAGTTTCTAACCGTCGCCGTGCTATAAGTGGAGCCAGCAGGAGGCCTCGGTGGACTATCGAGTTGGGAAATATGCGCAAAAGACTGCGGAAAGCACGTAAACGGTTCTTTGACAGTAAAAGTAGCGAAAACCGTGAATCAATTCGCCTTGTGGAAACGTCGTATAAGGAGCTTGTAGCAGCTAACTACACTAAGGTTACAGGGTGCGGAAGAAAATAATGCGAAAATTTGTTCCATTTGTTTCAAATCCCATTTTAAACTAATTCAAGCAATAATATCAACATTTTCGAGTGCAGTTCTCTTTATAAAGTCCTTTTAAACAAATTTATTCAATGTGTCCTCCATTTTTATTAATAACATCCTCGAGCCGACGCCGGAAGCCAGAGCATGCCTTTCGGACGTAGTCCTCCGACATTGACTGCCATGTGCGTGTTATGGTTGACTTCAGGGTTTTCACACTAGGGTGTGATGTTTTGCAGGTTCGTGCTTCAACATATGCCCAAATCGAATAATCCAACGGATTAAGTTCTGGACTGCTACGGGGCCACAAATCCTTCGGCCAAAACTTCATGTTATCGTTCAACCATTGTTGGGTTCGATTGGATGTGTGACACGGCGCTCCATCCTGCTGTAGGACAACGTTTTGGTCCTCGGAGAAGTTGGCCTTCACCCAGGGAAGCACTTGGTCCTTTAAAATACCGATATACACTTCGGTATTGATTTGAACTCCAGCATCAATGAAAACAGGCGACATTTTCAAACCGTTGGACGCAACCAAGCCAAACATCATGACACCAGCCGGATGTTTGGTTTGAAATTTGAATTTCACTTTCTGCGGTGAAAAGAACCGGTCCGTGCGGCTGTTGGCCACAGCATCGATGCTGAAAAGCTTTTCGTCGGAGAACAGGATTATCATTGTTTCCTTCTTCAACAAGGAAAGCAATCTCTTGGAACGAGTCACTCGTAGTTCCTTGACCCGGTCCGTAATCAAGTGGCGTTTCACTCTGGCTCTGGAAGATGCATGCAGGTCTTCTTTGATGATTCTCCGCATGGATTTCTCCGAAATATTGGTTTCCTTTGCAAGTTTTCTTATGGAACGCACCGGGTTGCGAGCAATTTTTGCACGGACCGATTTGATCACGTTCGGCGTGCGTGCAAAGCGCGGACGTCCGCTTCCCGGCTTCCGCTGCTTAGGACCATCCTGCAGGGACTTTTATGCGATAAACTGTTGCCAAATGGCACCCTACCACCTTGGCAATCTCTGTCGGCTTCTTCTGGGCGAGCAACAAACTGGTGATCACTTCTTTCGCGAACATTTTGACGAATTTACAATAAAACAAATAGAATGTTTGGATGCAGCACTTAAAAAGTAAACATGAAACAAATACACTTTCGACAGAAATTAGTCACTAGCTACACGAATTAACCCAATACTCAAGTTTGAACATTTTCGCATTATTTTCTGCCGCACCCTGTACATGCAGAAACTACATTCGAATTTGAAACAAAACCCCTCAGCATTCTGGAAGTACGTGGAGGATACAAAGGCTAATAATCGTGTGCCGAACGATGTCAAGTATGGTGATGCTATGACCGGCTCAGCTCAGACGAAGCTGCCTTAACCTTTTCTCGTGCTTCTTTCAAAGCGTGTACAAAACAGAGTCGCCCCAATCAATCCTGGTTGCTTCCGCCATGTACCATCCAGTGACGTACGTCTTCCGTTCCGTGCTATCTTCCCGGAACGAAGTGTTGAGAGCTCCCTGACAAAATTAGATGGTTCGAAAAGAGCTGGAGTAGATGGAGCCTACCTCCTGTTCTACTGAAGAATTGCGCTGATTCTTTAGTCTCACTATTGACGATACTTTTTAATCGCTCGTTGGATGAGAAAACATTCCCCAGAGCATGGAAAACTGCAAACATGATTCCTATCTGCAAATCAGGCAGCTAACGCCACGTGGAAAACTATCGCGGTATATCGATTCTCTGTTACCATGGTAAGCTGCTCAAATCTTTGATCCGCGAGATCTTACAGACGGCAACAAATCCGATATTATCGGATTATCAGCATGGACTTGTTCCGCATCGCTCACGTTCCAGACGAACTTACTATGCTCTTGCAACGTGTTGTTTCGAGAGATTGAATGCAGGAATCAAGTGGACTCTGCAGCACATCGATTTTTCAAAGACGTTCGATGCTGTTCTCCATATCCACTTGCAGTGGAACAATTGGGGCACATGGGTTTCCCCTGATTGGATATCCAACTGGCTAAAGTCATCCTTTCGATAGTTTTGGGACATTCGACATAGTTTGAGAAATATAGTGACGAAAAATCTCAAAAAAACTACATTTTCAGATTGAATACTACCAAGGCCATACATTTCGACGTCGGCCGCCTCCTTCGTGCGACTAACGGCAGAAATGACTGCCAACGGGAAAATCGAAAATTTAATCACTCATTCATTCCGCATTAAGTTTTCTTAACTTTTGCCTCAATCGATTGGCAATATTTGTGGCGATTAGTATGCAAATTCAAAAATTTAAGTATTCAGCAGTTAAGAACGAAAAAATCACCAAAAGGTAGAGTCATGTTACGGCGGTTACGACTGCACCCACAAGTCCCCTCGTTGCCACAGTTAACCCAGGAAAGGTTAGTGTCAGGGAGACAGCTTACTCCCGATCTGTCAACTGGTCGACTGCAAGTCATGTACAGAAGAATAATCAATCAAGAGAGAATAAGTTTTAGTGAATTGTTCATCATTATAAATTATATATGGGAACGTCCATTAATTATGTCACGCAAAAAGTGACTTTTTACAACCCCCCTTGTCACGTTTTTTGTATGGACCTTCAAAATGTTTTGTATGGATTGTCACGGTTTACCCCCCTTACTGCGTGACATAATTAATGGACCTTCCATATCTAGTAGTTTCATAATTGTACCTGTACGTAGAATTGAATCGGTTAATTAAATAAATCCTAACTCTACATTTGAACAGGAGCATGAAAAAACTAAACGGCTATCTCATTATTTTGTTGGCAAGAGTGTGAGGTTAGACTAGATGTAAGTACTTCAATTATAATTTGTTATTGAGCACTCACTAAATAAATTTATAGCTTTTAGCATTGTACACAGAAAAAAAATCTTGTAGTAAAAACTACCATTTTACCCGACTATGCCCATCTTTAAAACTAACATGAAATTTCAGTCATATTTACTACGTTTATGGTAAAACCTTCAACATTTGTGGTATATTTGACAGACCACATATTGATATCAACCGCGCCATGGTTGATCTAATCGCAGGCATGGTAAAATCAAACGCATTTATAGTCAGCTGAAAATTGTTGGTGTTTGCGCTTAATTTAACCCTCGAAATGGTAGTTTCTACTGCGGTTTTTTTTGCGTGTAATCCAGACAGTAGCAAACTGTATTCCCGTCACGTGTGTTTTAGACCCACTATCTCCGGAACCGGTCCAACGACAAAAACGTCAGCATCCAATAACACGAGTACTGCTGCAGCGGCAATTCAGAAGCCAGTCAGTCAGGTTTCCCCGCTCTATAACCTGGATTCCATCGATCCGGCATATTCGAGAGTATCCAGTGACGCAGCCCAATACTCGAACAGCCGTGGGTGGTCCACCGAGTACACCCCCGTGTTCCCGACAACAGCACCAGCAATCATTTGGGTCGGCTGTTGAATCGAACATCTCAATAATATCCGTTTGGGATTCCGCAGGTAAGTGGCATAGGCAATAGCAATTCGAGAGATAGGAAACAGGTAGGAGGTGATCCGAGTAACCAGGTGATTGTATGGAAATACGATACCTATGCAGGGATTTAATCAAGGCAATAGTAATCAGTCGGTAGGAGTAAACGTCCCACAAGGTAGCACGATACCTGAACTAGGAGGGAATCAAGGTAGCAATAGCCAACCGTATTCTGCATATTTTCCACATTTTCCCAATTATCCATATCCGCATGATCGAAGTTGTTCCTTACCTCCGGGGTTACCTTGGGCAAACCCATCACAACTAGGTGTGTATTATTCTCCACATTCACTACCGGTTAACGAAATGGGACCCATTTCAGCGCAGTTAGCAGCGCGTCAGGTGATGTCTAAGGAAATTACTCCATTATCAGGGAACCCTGAAGAATGGCCATTATTTATCAGTTCGTTCACCAATTCCACTAACGCTTGTGGGTTTACGACTGTGGAAAATTTGATGCGATTGCAACGGTGTCTACGTGGGTCCGCTTTGAAAGCTGTACGAAGCAAGCTTTTGATACCAGATTCTGTTTCGCAAGTTATAGAAACGTTGCGGATTCTATATGGGAGACCGGAGATCTTGGTGTACGCCCTACTGAAGAAGGTGCGGAAAGTTCCGGCACCGAAGCCCGAAAAAATCGAGACGTTCATTGGATTCGGAATGGCGGTACAGAACGACCATGCGACCATCTTCACGCTAGCAACCAGGAGGCACATTTGAACAACCCTACGTTGCTATACGAGTTAGTGGATAAACTACCGGTGAATCTCAAGTTGGATTGGGCGATGGTCGTCAGCAATCGGGAGCTGATCGCCGAACGTTCGCTGCGTATATGTCCACAATAGTATCTGCGGCCACAGAAGTTACGCTGACAGTGGACACCAAAGCAAGTCATCAGAAGCACGACAGATCAAAGGAAAAGAATTTCTAGCCAATCCAAGCCAGTGCTCCAGGGAAGCAGTGCCTCGTTTGTCAAGATCCCTTGCACAAAGTGAAGGACTGTGATGCATTCCAGAAGCTGGACGTCGACAACCGATGGAAATTGGTGCAGAAGTTATCGCTTTGTCGCGTCTGCTTATTTTCGCATGGAAGACGCCCGTGCAAGTCGAAGGGGCGTTGTTTACAAAGAAGAGCAGTTCGTCAACGCCGAGCAACACTGCAGTGCAAAACCATCACTACTCCGGACGTGGGTCACTTTTCCGGATTGTTCCAGTGACACTCTATGGACGAGAACGATCTATTACAACGTTTGCTTTTCTAGATGACGGATCGTCAATAACACTAATTGAAGATTCACTAACTGATGACCTGGGTGTTGAAAGCAAAGCCGATAGCTTGTGTCTTGCCTGGATGGCTAACGTTACTCGCTCCGAAGAACAGTCCAAGCGGGTGACGGTGGACATATCGGGTTGGCTTTCGATTCGAGATCGGGTTATTGTGGAAGTACGATGACTTTGAGTTTCCCGATAGCTACTTCATGGCTGTTCGAAGACTGTGACGGATGAAAGCGGATCCGACACTTAGCGATGGTGTGAAAAAGCAGATAGAGAAGTACAAGGCGAAAGGGTGCATCGAAAAAGCATCCGAAGAAGAGTCGATCACAGCGGATCCTCGAAAGGTTTGGTATTTTCCACTAGGCGTGGTGATCAACCCTAAAAAACCAGGCAAAATCCGTATTTTCTGTGACGCAGCTGCGAAAGTGGATGGTGTGAGCTTGAACGAGATGCTGATTAAGGGACTCGATCTGTTAGTACCATTGAATCGGTTCTAACGAGATTTCGAGAACGAAGAATAGCGGTATGCGCGGATGTAAAAGAAAGGTTTCACCAGATGCTTATGCGAAGAGCAGACAAACATGCCCAGCGAATTTTGTTGAGGGAGAATTCAAACGACGAGCCACAGGTATACTTCATAAATGTGGCCACCTTTGGTTCCGCGAGTTCCCCCTTGTTCTGCTCAATTCGTTAGGAATCTCAATGCTAGCGAATATGCAGCTTCAGATGCCATAATGCGGAAGTATTACGTGGATGATTATTTGGATAGCCTGGACAGCGAAGAGGAAGCGATTAGAAGGGCGAGAGAAGTAACTTTCGTCGATTCAAGAGGCGGATTTGTGATCCGTGGGTCGATGTCCAATTCAGGGAACGTTCTTCAGGAGCTGGGTGCGTCAACGAGCGCTGAAGTTAAGGAGTTCTCAAATGAGACCAGCAGTATTATGGTTGCCACGAGACGATGCGTTCACCTACTCTGCCAAATTCATACCTGTGCTTGAGTGGCCATCAAAGAGGGAATTGCTCAAGACTGTGATGAGTCTATACGATCCTCTAGGATTTCGCTCTCATTTTACCGTACATGGAAAAATCCTTATTCAAGATGTGTGGCGCAGCAATGTTACGTGGGATGAAAGAATCCCAACTGAGTTGAAACAACGATGGGATCAATGGGTAGCCCCGTTCTCCTCCTTGGCTGCGGTAGGAGTACCGCGGTTCTACTTTTCGGGTCAGCCTGCAACGGAAATCAAGAACATTCAGCTACATGTATTTGTAGATGCTAACTTAGCCGCATTTGCTTGTGTAGCATTTTTGCGCGCCGAGATAGCAGGACAAGTACGGTGTGCCGTACCGTTCACCTTCGTCGGTCTTGATTACTTTGGGCCAATGATGATCCGAGTAGGACGTAGCAACGTGAAGCGATGGGTGGCTCTATTCACTTGTCTCTCCATCCGTGCTGCCCATTTGGAAGTCGTACATTCACTATCCACTAAGTTCTGCACGATAGCAGTTCTGCGTTTCGTCGGCCGGCCCATTGGAAATATACATTAATAACGCAACAAACTTTTTGGGTGCAAGTAACGATCTTCGAGACGAAATCAGAACCTAGCTGAAACGTTCACAAACGCTAGTACGAAATGGTTGTTCATTCCTCCGTCTGCTCCACATATGGGCGGCGCTTGGGAGCGGATGGTACGCTCCATCAAAACAGTTTTCTGCGCAATTTCAACAACCAAGCTACCAACTGAAGAGATGTTTGGCACGGTGCTTGTGGAAGCCGAAAGAATCGTTAATTCTAGAACTTTGACTTCCATACCTCTGGATGCGGCAAACTAAGAAGCCCTAACGCCCAACCATTTCTTTCTCATGAATTCCAATGGCGTTGTGCAGCCTCCGAGAATGATCACCGATACGTATTCCGTATGTCGTAATGACTGGGACAACTGTCGTCGCATGATTGTTCTATTTTGGCGACGATGGATCCGCGAATATCTACCTGTCATATCAAGTAGGACGAAATGGTTTGGAGAAGTAAGGCCTGTGATGCAAGGAGACTTGGTAGTTATCGTGAATAACGGAAGCCGCAATGGATGGGTACGTGGGCGGATTCTGCAGGTCCAAAAGGGACAAGACAGACGAGTACGTAAGGCGTTGGTGCAGACATCAACCGGAGTACTACGAAGACCTGTGGCGAAACTTGCGGTACTGGATCTGAATTCTGGTAAAACTGGTCCTGAGGGTGGTGACCAGTGTTACAACCCGGTGAATGTTACGGCGGTTACGACTGCACCCACAAGTCCCCTCTTTGCAACAGTTAACCCAGGAAAAGTTAGTGTCAGGGAGACAGCTCACTCCCGATCTGTCAACTGGTCGACTGCAAGTCATGTACAGAAGAATAATTCATCAAGAGAGAATAAGTTTAGTGAATTGTTCATCATTATAAATTATATATCTAGTAGTTTCATAATTGTACCTGTAAGTAGAATTGAATTGGTTAATTAAATAAATCCTAACTCTAAATTTGACCAGGAGAAGGTAAAAACTAAATGGCTATCTCATTAATTTGTTGGCAAGAGTATGAGGTTAGACTAGATGTAAGTACTTCAATTATAATTTGTTATTGAGCACTCACTAAATAAATTTATAGCTTTTACCATTTTCCACATCTATAAAAAAGGTGGATTCACTCAAAACAGTCCGAAATTTCCTCTTCCAACATATGTCTTATAATTGTGAAAATTGATGATTCCTATCGATTTTTCTTGAGTATTACTAACACAAACTTCGGTGAAGATAAAAGTTAGCCGTATCGTGAAACTTCGAGAGTTAAAATTCCACATAACACAGTTACGAAATGTCTACTTCTTGGTTTGTAATTAACAACGAACAGAGAATAGCAATTTCATTACTGAATGTGATGTGGGAGATGGCATCTGTGCTCTTAAACTTTCACGCTCAGGCTTACTCGTATCTACCCTTTAAGGACGTACACAACTGAGTCCCTCTCACATCGCGTTTTGCTTAGCAAAAATCTCAAATACTATTAAGATTCCATGCATGATATTTTCAGCAAATGCTTGCTCCTTTAGAGCATCCTTTGGTTAGCAATTTGAACCCTTTTTGTTTCGATATAACTGTGATTTTCAGTTTCAAACAATTGCAGTGAAAATTATTCTAACCTAGAATTTATAGCGGCAACGGACTCGGTAGTGTATGTCCTTAAGTGCTTGTTGTGTTTGGGCCTGTAAGAAAACATGTATATTTGAGATACAAACCGAGATGATTCAATGTGACACATCAGCTCTCAGCTGATGGTTATACATTATTATCAGGTCTCTCGTGCCACAACCGGGCACGCCATTTAAAACAATGGAAAGGAACGTACCGTCCGAACCATTGCAGTTTCCCTTCTGTCACACTCACTGGCTTATCCGGAAGGGCAACTGAAATTCTTGGTGACAAGGGCACCGTCACGAACGCCCCTCGCGATACCTAGAACTTTCTTGTTCCAGTACCTCTAGCGTTTCCAATCCCACCTCACCTTCAGCTTCTGAGCCTACGGTGCCTGTGCCTCCGGTTACTGCACATCCGTGAGTTTCCAACCGTCTCTGCTCCTTTTCTTGCCGACGGATTTTCGGGTGACTCCGAGCATTCCGCTTTGGACAAAAAGCCATCAAGTGTACCCCCTTTTTGTAGATGAAGCATTTGTCCTTGTTCCCTTGATAATATATATATAATTCCCTTCCGGCTGGCGAAGTGCAGCGATGACAGGATTTCCTGCTTCACGTCCACGTACGCGCCATGCACACCAGTGTGAAATTTCCAGCTCCACCGGAAACTTCGCCCGCACGATGTGTTTTACGCGTCCATATTTCGACAACACCGCCACGATCTCATGGTCCGGTTCCTCCGGTGGGAGATTGTATATTCGCACATAGCAGCATGCAACATGTGATGATGATGATGATGATGTAATACTAACATCTATTGTAGCACGGTAACTTTCCATAGCAGTGGAATAATCTGAAAAACGATTTGATCAGGATTCTATTGTTGTTTGTGATCATCGAGCTCCTGTATGAAACGTTAGGGCGGGCACGCAAGCAGAGACACTTACGCGAAACCCGCGAATATAGGGAAGAGAATCTCCTTCCAAAAGCAAGTTCACAATCACAGCACTAGAATCGAGCCCTCGATTGACAGAATAAACCCAATAGATGGGGTCGAAGAGCCTGCCCTCGTTCCACGAAATGTTAACAATAGGCAGGAGGCAGTCCGTTGCTCCCTGTCCAAATCGTTTCACTTGGGTGCCCTGACGGTCTCTCCCTTTCCCTGTTATATGTTATGTCATGAATATTTAGTATATTTTGTTGTGGTCATTTGATTGCTTAGCTTGTGTTAGACAATTTGGCTGAAAGTAAAATTGGTTAGGGTTATTTACCGTTTTTTACTTATTGCTCGGTCTCGTCTCGGTGTTTCTAGTTTTGAAGAGCTGACTTTAGGCGAAGACCTATGCTGGCCTATGGATATGTAAGATGTCATATGGTATTGCTCGCGGTCATAGAATAGGGAAGAGAACAGGAGAAAGGAGAGAAAGCATTAGTAATTAGTAACATGCTATGCGCATGTGAGATTTTCATGGTGATATTCTCACAACGGCCGTTCAGAATGGTTCGACGAATGAGAGATCATTCCCGATGAGTTTCCACCCGTTTATTCAACTCCGTCACGTTTAGTTATAGAATACAAGAAACATTTTACTACGTGCTACATTTGGGAATATCAGGGTAATGATCGCCCATCGCATCTTCATGTGATCATTACAAGCTGTCCATTTGGTTCAATCACTTTTGAACGTTGATGTGGCAGCCTATTCACACATGAAATCTGCCGCGACCAAGTTGCCAGAACGCACCCCTGCCCCTTTCTGAACCAAAGGGCAGGGAGCAGCATGCGACATGTGTACTTTAGCCTTTTTTCCATTCCCATAATGGAATAACTGTTGGTCCGAGTTGGCGGTCAGCGCGTGCAACATCGACCGCTCAGACTTGACGAGAAGGAACTTCTGTCACTATTCTAAAAGATGATACTAATTCGGTACATTTTGTCCGGTGAATCCACCGAACTGCCCTGAACTACGTCCAATCGAAGCTTTTTGGACCATGATGAAGCGGGAACTCCTAAAGACCACGAGTAGAAAGCTCGTATCGATGGTGTAGAGTGAAAGTGTCAAGAACAGTGTCTGGTTTTATCACTTAGTATAATACGCAATAAAAAGCATTTCGAGTCAGTATAGATGAATTATTTGTTTTGAAAATCTCAGATGTCAAAAACAAGAACAATGAACAAATCAACTCATCATGCTTCGATGACTACTCGTTTCTTGATACTCATTGGAGTTTGAGTTTCCAGGGCAGCTTTGTTATAATCGCAAGTGATCATCAAACATCAAAAAGTAATTTTCAATTCAACCAAAATAATTATTTTGAATAGTGCCAGTCGCAGAGTCTTACTACCCTGTATTATCATAATTACAACTTGTAGTATATGTAACCTATCGATCTCAACCTAAAAAATTACGCATGATGTCCTACATCAAAAGAGACAAATATTATTTCTTCATTTGATACTCAAAATCATCCCCACCTAGATAAAATTGAATATTGATATTGACAACAGCACAGGCGATAATGAACATCCATCGAAGTATGAACAAAACCAAATCAAGCTGAACAATGCATTAGGTCCTAAATAACATTGAGAGATTCTCTTCGTCTCTTTTTCTTTCAACAATAGTTTGTCCATTAAACGATTTGCGGATGTTTTTGATTTATTGAAACTACTTGAACATGATTTTACATAGCCGTAGGAGCGCAAAGAGAACTTAGAACCTAATGTATTGTTCAGCTTGGAATAATGACTTCGAAACTCAGGGGTTGCTCTGGTGACGAGAATAGATCATTGCACGAAGGCGTCATCAATGCATTTCTGACAGTTCAGGGAGCTTGTTTACACGGACTTAGAAAAAGTTCGGTCAGATCGGTTTTTGGTGCTCTAATTTTTTAACCATTGAAATTAAATAACCGAAAATAACATTCACCAGTGCAAATGTTTACACCATGTTCCGAAACGAATCGTATAAAATCCGGAAAAAGACAATGTAAAATTTTGCTTCTTCGGTTTAGATTCTAACACCTTGTAAACAAGCTCCCTGAACTGTCAAAAAAGTGAGGTTAATACATTCCGTGCAATGATCTATACTGTCATTTCAAATGTCAAATTCACGAAGATAGTTGGTCTGTCCGTTAAGGTTGTCTTCATTTTCAGCTCATTTGAGAGCAGATGAATTGATTTTTACCGGCACTGATCGAGAATTTTACCAACCAACCTTTAATTATTGTTCCAATATACGTAATCGGAGTTTAATTCATGCATAAAACTACCGTGCAAAAATTTTTTTATTCGATAAATACAAGAGATTGTATAAAATTAACTGTGTTGCAATAATTTCGTGCTCGTCCTTTAGAAGGTACGACGGTTTCGTGCGCAGACTATGAATAATAGATTGTATTCATTGTTCCAAACAGAGGGATTGAAACAAGTTTTGGCAAGCACAAAAAAAAAAACAAATATTCCGCCCCAAGCTTGCGCAATCCTCACAACGTTCCATCAATTTTTCATTTTTGTTTTTTGCTTCGCCGAGATTAAGGGGTTGTCGTTCTTTTAAGAGGAGGAACACTAATAAGATCTAAAAAAAAAGGAAGAATTTCGCAATATTTTCTACGAAACAATAACAATACAGCAATTATTTAAAAAAGCGTGTTTTCATTACCACAATTTTTAGAACACAGATTTTAGATTTTCCGCTGCCGATTATTTATAAATTTCGGAAATTATTACTTATTACTGAATAAGAATTACTCTGCACTGTTTTTTTTTTAATTTTTAACCAAAATGTGTTTAGCATCTAGTCACGGCGTTTTTTTCGATTTAGGTTTTTAGTACATTATTTCATGCATCTCATTGATGGAATGCCTCCTCCCTAAACGCAAAAGTGATGCCGGGTGAAAACATTCTAAATAAAAACATTATACAAGAGTCAGGAGTGTAGGAAAATATAGCTTATAGTTACTATTTACATATTTATCCTAATTAATTATTATAATAAACAACAATGCACGATTCACACTCGACGAGATCCTGTTTGAAGAAACGTTGCAAATGTAAACCGCCGGACAGTACGATAAAGTAATTTAATCGTTAATAGGAAGAAGAAAAACAACCAAAGATTTTCTCTAAGAAAAGCTTTCTTAGGGAGAAGCTTTGATCTTGCTTTTATCAGTCCTTATTCACTATATTAGCTATTTTCGCGATTGATATCACTGTTATTCTTCCCTTTCAGCAGAATGGTCTGATGAAAAATGTTTTTTTTTGTTTCCTTTACGAAAGTACATTATTCACATGATTAATGTTAATGATAGCAGCTGGTGTATACAATTCAATTTAAATATATTATGCTTAAGATTTGATAACAAAATAAATCAGTACTGCATTCACCCAAGCTCCAGACATTTTATTCTTCAAATTAGAGCAGTCGAATCAATCTCCTAATCGTTTTAATTTTTTCTATAGATCTGGGGATAATTTCAAGTTCTCTATATATCTAAAGCACCGGGTAAATTTAGAGTTATAAACTATATAAAAACAAACAAGGGGGTTTGTTTGAAAAACATTCGTTCTTCTCCACTCTCTCAGATAGAAAATACAATGTGTTACAATATTCACTCTAAAGAAAATAAAAGATAACTCCGTGAATTAATAAACTACAAATCTTCTTCACTCACATATATAACTCTTTACCTCTCATCACTACGAATTCGTATTCTATTTCTTCTAAAAAGAAAATTACAATCATACAAATATACACTAGCGTTAATAAATAAATGACCATAGATGATTTACGCCTAAACGAAAATAAGCCTGAAGGATGGAGCCAAACAACGAGACATATGCTTTAAATTTTGCCATTGATTTAAGACTGCACTAATGGAAGCATAGAATATTTCGTATTCCTATCCTGCCTGCTCTTTTCTAGGTCTAATGGTCTACCTATCGAATGTTGGTAAATAAATTTAGAACACTTTTGTTTTCCTTCTGACTGCGTGCTTTACTAAAAACATTCCAAAAACGGAGGGTTTCGTCGCCGGCTCCTGTGACGATAGCTTCCCCATCGGGACTCAGTGCAAGATACAAAACCCGATAGGAATGCCCGGTCAGCTTGGCAACTTGCGTGAGTGATGGATACTTCCACACCAGGATTTGATTCTGTGAATAGCCATGCGTGGACACCAGTTCCGAGGAATGTTTCGACCAGGCAAGATTGCAAACTTGGGATCCAGTGTCGACGCACTGCATCGGTTGCCCGGTGAGAGTATTCCAGAAGCGTATACAACGATCTGCCGTACCGCCTCCGCTGGCGAGCAGCCCATGGTGGTGAGGTGACCATGCGATCGCTTTCACTGCAGCCATGTGTTCCGAGTACGATTGAACGGGATTGGATGAATGCTGGTTCCATACGTATAGCCTATTGTCGTTGCCGCCGCTGGCTAGGTACTGATTATCCGGGGACCATTTGAGACCGCATACCTCCTGTCTATGGCCAACTAACCGTCGCTCGGATACCTGAGCTGGAGTGCGGGTATCCCGTTGCATGATCAGGCGATCTCGAGACCCGCTCGAGAGGACATCACCGTTCCAAGCCAGTGCACCTACGCGGGCCGAATGACCTTGCAATTTGTTAACCTACGATAGAAGCAAGAGGAGGAAAAAATGAAGGTATGAAGCAATTGAGTGCGTCACGCACTTTTTTTTGTGCGGCGTTTATGGGGTTAGAAAGGTGTCACACTTCATTCAAGTTACGTTTCGCAATACTGTATATAATATATAAAGCAAACGGGTGCGTAAGAAAAGCGTTCGTTATTTATTTATTTTTTTGCAATCACTGAATGGTGTCATCAGCGATCATAGGCGCGCACTTACCACTTCAGTGAGGTGGGTAAATAAAGAAGATCCCCCAATTGGATATCTCGCATTTCTCTTATGCGAAAGATATGGATAATCATGACTGGCATGTCTGTTTTGCGTTGACAAAAAGTTGTTTTAATTTTTTTACGTTCTATAATGTATTGTTTAAGCTAAATAATTGAGCGTCAATCAAATGAGACAGTCAAAGATTTTTGCGTGTTGTTAAAAATTCAACACTACTTTTAAAGTAAAAAAATCGACTTACGCATTACAATTTGTTACAAGCATGTTATATGTTATAGTTACAGTATGTTATATGTTATAGTATAATCATAGATTCAATAACCGTAGCGCAGTGTGATGTGTGGTTTGCTCAATTTAAATAACTTCTTCTCAATTTTCAGGCTACCGTACTCTTTTATTATATCGACTTCGACTAGACTAGTTAATAAATTTTACCCCTTCTTCTCGCAATACTACAATTTTCCCTACATTGTAGTCGTCAACTTCACGCAATGCACCCAATCCGAAACCTTTTTTTATGTTGTACATTAACTTAAGAATTTCATAAGGTACAACTTAGGGAACGTCCATTAATTATGTCACGCAAAAATTGACTTTTTATAACCCCCCTGTCACGTTTTTTGTATGGACCTTCAAAATTGTTTGTATGGATTGTCACGTTTTCCCAAACCCCCCTCCCCCCTTACTGCGCGACATAATTAATGGACCTTCCCTTATGAACGATGCTTTTGAATTTCATGAGCGTGACTTATGAATAGATTTTGTTCTACATGACGTTGTTGTACGCCTTTAGCCTTTACTGTTTACAAGCGTTAATGGTCAAGCCACTGGACCCGTAACATCAACGCTCAAGGTTCGATTGGTCCACATTTTATTTTTTCAACATCATTATATTTCATAACGCAAATTAATTAAATTCATACTGATTTCTGATACTGTTTCTTGATATCGATAGTTTATTTCGCTGAGTGTACGTTTGTTCCGGAAAAATGTGAAAATGAGGAGTAGATGATTGCAACACTGGCGATAATGCTGCACATTTGCACGAGACCAAATGTGGCCCGATACAGACAGGCACGGAACAGGCGGCAGTATTGTTAACGGTCACTTTAGTCAGCATATTTTCTGTGTTCTTTTTGCTTTTCATATTCGTAAAACAAGCTATCGAAATACATAACAAAAATGTCGTATGATTGTTTCATATCACATTTTCACCAGAGACCTTGACATTTTTATGAGTTTTAATCTAAGTAGGTACGATGATTTCCGCACTGATCGCCGTTTAAACAGCAGCTTAAAATCATCCGGAGGAGTCGTTCTAATTGCTGTTCAACGATATTTCAAAGCTCAACTTATTGACTGCCGTTCGGGAAGAAGTGTTGAAGATGTTTGGGTGGCGCCTAAGCTCGCAGGTTATTCGCTTGTCCTCTGTGTGGTGTACTTACCACCTGACCGAACTCGTGATCGATTACTGATTGAAGTGCATTGTGATTCTGTGGAGGAAATTACGCCTCGTGCATTACCGGCTGACGAAATTATGATCATTGGCGACTTCAATTTTCCAAGCATCAGTTGAAGTCCTGCCTCTGACGGTTTCTTATACGTCGACCTAGCGCTGTCTTCTTTCCATGATGGAAAAAATTGCCTTTCTCGACTGTTACAACGTCAGTTTTTCTGTGTTTTGTTAGCAGCACGGATGACGCCCAGGTTATCGCCATTGCAGCATCTCATCTGATGAAATTAGACGCTCATCAACATCCTTTACATATAACGCTTGAAGTGGATCGTGTAACAAACTTCTGCAGTGTTTCCGAAAACGTGAGCTATACCTTTAAAAAAAGCGACTATGACAGCATCGGCCATATACTGATGAGCATTGATTGGGACGAGGTTATCGACAAGGATGATATCAACATTGCGGGGTAAACCTTCTCCAATATTGTTAGCTATGCCATCAATCGTCATGCTCCAAAGAGGACGGCTACAGATTCGGCACGTCTGCCGTGGCAAGACTCAAGACCACCAGGATGTCAAAATTTAGAAGTATTCTATGCAGAAAGGCTACGTCGCTCTGCGGAGCACTATTTACAGATCGACCATTACTACAAGAGTACAAGTCTACGCAGAAAGGCTACGTCGCTCTGCGGAGCACTATTTACAGATCGACCATTACTACAAGAGTACAAGTCGTCGTTGCTTACCCGACTACCTTCGTGATGTCCAAAGGCGATTGAAATCGGGTCTAAAGTTGTTCTGGAGATACGTAAGCGAACAACAGAAATAATCTGGACTTCCTTCAACGATGGTGTTGGTGACAGAACCGGGTCTAATAGGCGGCAAATATGTAAGCTGTTCGCCGAGAAGTTTGTCAGTATCTTCTCTAACGAGACCCTTACATCGCAACAAATCAACACGGCAGCACAAAATGTACCACTATTCGATGAATTGGATGAATTCGGTAAACTCTATTGAGATTGGCGATTCAATGATCCTGACAGCTGTTACTACTGAATTTCTGCTGTGCTACTGAACAAGTGTATTCAAACCGCTACGACATATATTTCGTCTTTCGCTTCCCAATTGAGTTTTTCCCGCTCAATGGAAATCGGCATTCTCGTTTCCCGACACAACACGGATTTATGCCAAAGTGATCTACAACTACGAACCTTTTTTCGTTCACGACCTTCGTTACAGATTGTATGTCGCAAGGCTCACAAACTGACGCTACAGACCTCTCTGCTGCCTTCGACAAGGTCAACCACGCCATTAGGTTAGCAAAGCTTGAACGGTTAGGATTTGGAGGATGTGTTCTTCGTTGGATGGAATCGTACCCTGCATACCGTCGCTTAGTCGTGAAGATTGGGATCTGCATCTCTGAGGAATTCGCCACCACATCCCGGGATTCCGCAAGGTAGCCATCTTGGTCCACTGATCTTTCTCCTGTATTACAACGATGTGAACTGCTCTCTGGACGGACCCCATCTCTCCTTCGCGAACGATTAGAAAATCTACTATCGTATCAAGCATGTTGATGACCCGTTCTACCTTCAGGGTCTCTTCGGCAGGTGGGGCAATATGAACAGGATGGCTCTGAATCCAAGCAAGCGTTTCCGAGTACTTCAGAAGAGAAAACATAGGAAAATACTTGTAAAGTAAATGTCTGTGCTGTGGTTGAGGATTTACAGCCACCTTTGGTGATTACTTCGAATGCGACATTAAATAACCATCAACGTTCTCTTTTGATCTCCGGTTCTGCGGATGACAGTTTTTTTCCATAGTGAAGTTATCGCTTATGTGAGCACTCGAGTGCTTGTTGAGGACATACCCCGGTTAGCTGCGGATGAACCGTGCTCAGCTCACACTGAGTCACCTTTGACTCGCATCAGTTGAAACCCATTTTTATTTATTTATTTATTTCGCATTTCGCATTATTTTAGCAATTCAAATGAACAATAATTTTCCTGAGCCGAGATATAGGGTACCTTTCAGCAGCTATTTTGACCAAGAAAAAACGAATTACTGGTACATATTGTTTGAGAAACGATTGGGCGATTGATGGGAAAATTAAAAAAAAACCTCGAACTTGAATATAGGAAAAGGATAGTTAAAGGAAAGTTAATTTAAAACATATGCTTATTCTCTTATCACAGTCTACGCAGTCAGACGCTCCAGCAGAGGGTTTGCTTAGATGGCACATCCCATCCAGAACTTTGGAAGAACACGTTGGAACCAATCGTCGATCTTTTCCAGCTTTGCAATTCTGTGGACGTCGTCAGTTGGGTGCAGAGGATCCAGGTTGAGCATCATCTTGAGAATTCGGTTCTGCTTCACCTGAAGCTTTTTCTTGTGGGTGGAAGCACAATCGTACCACGCAGGGAAACCGTAGGTCATTGACGGCTTAAACACCGTCTTGTACAGCAGCAGTTTTGAGTTGATGTCCAAGTGTGAGCGCCGGTTGATGAGCGGGTAGAGCATCCTTGTGAGCTTATCGCACCTGTTCAAAGTGTGCTTGATGTGGGTGGCAAACGTAGGTAGGTATCTAGCAGCATCCGACCATGGAATTTGCCGTCCCCACACAGAGATCTCGTTTTGCGGAAGTTTTTGTAGGCTTCGTTTGCATGTTTTTCTGGAAGATTTCAATGGCGTTTTGGGCCGCTTGCAGCCTGGTGGTCACAATGACTGGATCAGAATCCGATGCGACGAATCCAGTATCGCCAGCGAAGAGAAAGTATCGCACATCATCGAGCATCACTAGGTCAGCGGTGAAGATGTTGTAAAGCGTGGGACTTAGAACAGCACCTTGCGGGACACCGAATGGTATTAGGTGCCGATTTGATATGCATCCATCGACTGACACATGTTAGGAGCGATTTAGCAGGAAAGAGCGGATGATTTTCAAAATATACAGGGGAAAGTTCCCCAGTAACATTTTATGCAGGTTTGCCTCCTGCCACACTGAGTCGTATGCTTTCTCTACATCCAATAGCACCATGCCAGACGATTTGCTTTGTGAAAAATTGGTACGTATATCCTTTACAAGGCGAACAAGTTGGTGGTTGGTAGAGTGCCCTGTTTTGAATCCAAACTGCACATCAGGAATAATCCTTGAGTTTTCCAGGTGCTGCTCGATTTGCTTTAGGATTATTCGCTCTAATAGTTTGCTAAAAGTGGGTAACAGACTTATTGGTTTATAGTTGGACGTGTTGAAACCCATTTGACTGTTCCATTTTTTATGATATGCTAAAGCAGTGCGAGGAAGGGAAGGATATACTCATTTGACCCCAGACTGGCGAGTTGTCGGAAGCCAAGCATCTCCAGCTGGCAGGAATAGTTGCAAACTATCATCTGATCCACCGAGAGAAACTACGCGGTGAAGATTAGCAAACGTATGCTCATTCAATTGGCATATATTCGAGTACTTTTTCAAACAGACGGATCAGATTTTGTAAACAAAGAGGGGAGGTAAGATTCAAACGTAAATTTCTCAAAACATCACCACCATGTTAGGAAAATGTTATTCCTTGTGATGGTGGCCCTAGTTTGCATGAAAGTGCTAAGGGAGGGTTTCAAGCATTTAACGTTTGAATCTCATTTACCCTCTCTGTTTACAACATCATATACGTCTGTTTGAAAAAGTACTCGAGTATTGTTCAAATCAAGATTTTGTAGTAATAAAATACATACAAAGATTTCAACTTGCATAATTGTAACGCGTTGTATTACTTAAGCAGCTAATAATTTTTAATGTTATGGGCAGATAGAACTATCAACTCAAACACGGGACATTTCTATTAGCCCGATGAAATTGCAAAATATTGACTGCTTCATTATATGACCCATTATTCATATTCGAAATTCACATATTAATCACATGAATATCATATCATACAAAACGGTATTTCACGTAAATCGTAAATTACCTGATTTTGTCTGTCGCTGATTTACCTTACTTATCACGTAGATGCTTGGGGCTAAACTTTGTTCAGCTACACGTAATTCCGGTAAAAGTTACGTGAAAATAGGGTGGACGAAAACCATCCATGTTTTCACATAAATAAGGCGTGAAGAATTCTCAGAGTCTAGTTATAACCAGTGAATTGAGAAGTAGGTCGCTCATTTTAATGTGTAGACTAATGTATGAAAAGAATTATGTTATATCTCTTTCAAGATGCTTGGTAGCAGTGAAGTCCGGAAGAGTTTTCGGACTTTACCTTAAGTTTTTTTTTCTGGAATTTAATCAGGTTTACAATTTGTCCCGTATCTGATCAAATAAGGTAACTTTTTTAATTTGTGGAAAATTTACAAAAAAAAACCTATCATTTTAAATCATCCTTTCTCAATCTTTGGGCCATGACTGCCCAGCTCCATTATGATAACAAAAAAGAAGTTTGAAAAAGGCTGTTTTAAATCATTAGTAATACTTGAGATAAAAATCATGAATTGTTTAAAAAAATGATTTTCAAATAACTTTTCTCAGTTACCACTTCCCCATGGAATTCCTGGAATATGCCCGAATGTGGTCAACATGATAAAACCATTGCTATATTTTGCCATTGTGCCAATACGTGATTTGATTTGATTACCACCCGCATTCACCGAAAAATATTCCAACCATATTCTTGGAACCAGTTAATAACCGATTCTAGAAATTACCAATTGCATTTTATAGGCTATTAATACTCTTTCATTTGCTAGTTATTGCGTCCAACTCGCTCCAGTGACTGCTGTGAATCGGCCTCGTTCTTCAATCGATATGGCTGTTAATAATCAGGATGGCCGGTTCACCACCCGGTGGAAAAACCAACGTTAGTTTTTTATGACTTTTTTTTTTGTTTCTCAGCAGATTGACATCCGGATTGCACCAGGCTCCAAAAGCCAAAATGATGGATTTCGCTTAATTTCACAGTAGACGAATTTCACGCCAACTCGTCTTCGTGATTGGCAGCACCCTCTCAGAATCCAATGAAACTTTGTGGGTGGGTAGACTATGTCTTTTCAAGCAACTTTGCATGCTTTATTTTTTTTCAAAATTTATCTAGACTACCATTTGAAAAGGGCTTCAGTTTTTTGATCGATGTTTTTTAAATCAACATAACTCAAAAAGGGGCTATGCATAAACCATGTAGACTTTTTTGGGGGGGGGGGGGGGGGGGGTGGTGGTGGTTTGACCAAAGTCTACGCTCCATACAAAATTTCAAAAAAATGTATGAAGAAAAATCTACGAGGGGGGAGGGGGGGGGTCTGAGATTTTCAAAAATGAGTCTACGTGGTTTATGAATCGGCCCAAAGGAAAAGACAAAAAAGTAATGTATGGTTTTTTAAGAAAATCGTCCTAACTTTTATGAAAAAAATTGTAAATATTGTAAAATCGATTCTTACACGCAAAAAATAAATATTTTATAATTTAAAGTCGATTTAAAAAAATGGCTGTCTTAGAATTGGGCGAATTTTTTTTCTAAAAAAGGCAATATAATTGTCTAAAAGTTTGCTATATATTGCAAGATGGGTACTTTTAAGGAAAAAAAAGTTTTTCTAACAACACATTTTTCATGTCAACATAACTCAAAAAGGAAAAGACTTACAAAAAAGTGATGTATCGGTGAATTTTGGAAAATTGTTTTAGCTTGTATGAACAAAATTGTAAATACTATAAAATCGATTCTTACACGCAAAAAAACAGTATTTTAAAATTTAAAGTCAATTTGCAAAATATGGCTATTTTAGAATTGGACGATTTTTTTTTAAATATAGGCGATATAATTGTCTAAAAGTTCGCCATACATCGCGAGATGGGCACTTTTAAAGAATTTTTTTTTCTAACAACAAATTTATCATGTCCAGTTTTTACCGTGTATCGCGCCAACTCGTCTTATAGTTTGGTCCCTAACCTCACAGAAGCCAATTAAATTTAATTTTAATGACAATTTGGATTTTTAAGAGTCTTTGAATATTTGAAAAATCAAGGCTACTACTTGGAAAGGGCTTATTTTTAAATTATTAATAATTTTAAATTTTAGTGATAATACAATTAAATCAGGTGGTTGATTCTGTTTATTTCCAAACCTTTGAAGTATATTACAAGAAGGACAATAAATTTGAAAACAAAAGCTTTATCATAACATCTGCAGTATTGACCCATGACTCAATAGCAGTTCAGCTGCTTATATCAAAATTGCTAGATTTCATTAAACAAAATTCAATATATTGATCACAAATGTTTTTTGATGTCAGATGGAGCAGCGGCCCATTATAAGAACAAAAAAAAAAAAACTTCGCCAGCGTGTGCAATTTCAAGTCCATGTATGTATCGGAACGTCTCATAAGAAAGGTCCATGTAATGCTATTGGTGGTAATCTCAGGCGAGTGGCAAAGAGAGCAAGCCTTGCACAAGATTATGGAACACAATCAAAACTCCTCGAGAACTATATGGCTGGGCAGTTGAAGAGTCAAATAAAAGTATTACAAAACTGAATTTCTGCTTCATATCAGCTGAACAGTATGCAAAAATGTCAGAAGAACTTGAGGAGTTCTATAGTCACGTAAATACTATACTTATTACACATGTTCATTAGGATAATCCAAAGAAAATCACTTTGTATGTGAAAGATTTATAAATTTAATATATGAAGCCATGTTAATTACTAATACGTGAAGATGTACATATAAAACATAAATAAAATAAAACCCTTACCAATAAACCTATGAGTTTTCATTGACATAAACAGTATTTCGAAAATCCATATAACGTCATATTTGAATCGTCTTTAGATGGATATGCATCAACCATTTAGAGACGACCGAAATATGCTATTTTATTAGATTTATCAGCCCCCTTCTATCACAATTTTTCCCATACCTTTTACACGTTCTGTAACAAATCTTGACCTTCCATACTTCCTCATTGAAAAAAGAGTTACAGAAAAACTCTCGCAGCAGAAGCTTAACAAAAAGAAGAAACCCACTTTCACAATCACCTCGCGCAATCTATCTCAATTAGAAAATATACAGATCAGAACATTTAGTTCAATATTTTTTTTACTGCGTAACTGTAAATTATCAGCTGGGTATCAGAATTTTGCTGGGATTTATTTATCGTAAACGAAGCTCGATTTAATTTGGGAAACAAGTTCAGTAAAGAGGAGCTTTTTAGTAGATTAACATATTTCCTTTAAATTCCGTCACAATTGCATATCCTTTCACAGATACGCGTAATTCGTCTACTACTTTTAAACTTCCTTGGCGCCACCACTCAATAAGCAAGATAAGTTGAACTCCTTCTCCCTCAGTTACCAAACGAGGGATAGTCAAAATGAAACTTTAAAATTATCTCTGAATCGAGCAATGATCCCAAAGCTTACATTTATTTTGGCAAAGTGATTCTTTTGAAAAAGGTCACCGCACGAACAGTCTTTGTTGCAATGTAACATTGTACTCGAATAGAATGCCCTTTTCACAAGATATAACAGGGATCTTTAATACAGTGAGTTAGTTCGTCTGAAAGCCTTTACTCATATTAGATTGATGAAGTGGCATACAGCATTCAAGAGCAGAACAATTGAGAGCAAATAAATGTCAATTAAAGACAGCTTCTGATCCTCTTTTGTGCAATATTTGTTTACAACAAGAACAGCAGCAGCAAATGGAAGAAACCAAATGAGTGCATTAAAATTCGCTCTTTTTATGAAGTGACCACTGAATGTGCGCTACTTGTCAAAGCCCACAAGAGGGCCACTCGTTTCGATGTGTTTACGTTTTCGGTCGTATGCGACGTCTTCCCTCGGGATTGTTTACCCTCTTCAAATAGCTAATATTTGCGCACTATTGGAGAGAACGTGTTTCATTTCACCGCGATTGCTATACATTATGCCATAACGGAGTAACATACCTGTTTGCTAGCGGCCACGTCCCACACGGTGACGTAGCCATGATGTGTCCCAACAGCCAGCTGATGCCCTCGTTCACTCCACGATACTGATGTGACCGTGTTCGCATCGGAGCTCAAGTCGCAAAGCCGGGTCACCTGAAAACGTAAATATAGTAGAAATAAGCGAACGATTCTGAGACCGGAAACACCGCTGATAAGAAGCCGGGTTACTCAACTCACCTGACTGGTGCAGGCACTCCATAGGTAAACACAGCTCCCCAACCCCACTGCCAGCACGTTCTGGGCGGACCAATCGACTAGGTTTAGGTAGAAGTCATCCTGCAGCTCAGGCGCGTCTAACACCTTGAAAGGTATTTTTGAAATTTTGCGGGTGGCCTTTCGTGGCGATCGCAGCAACTTCTGACTCTTGATGCTAACTGGTGATAACGAATATGGACATTGTTCGTTGTAGTCCTAGAAGAAAGAAAGGAATGGACAGTTAAAGCAAATGTGATTGATAATAATAATGCAGTTTGATGTAGCTGTATTTGGGTCAGTGCACTCCCCGTGCGAGTGCACAAGCCACATCGGGACATATGCACATATCAAGCAGCAGGGGGGAGTTTGAAAAGCAAATATATGCTGTTTTGCGGTCAGACTGCATTCGAATAAGATGAGCTAGCGTTATCTACATATTGACAGTTCAGATGCATTTATGTAAAGCTAAAATGAATCTAATTCAGAGATGCTTTGACTATGCCTTTGCTTGACATAAGGTACGGAGAAACCGTTTGACTAGCCTAAGTATAAATCTTCTTTATTGGCAAGTTATGGTTTCTTGTGTATTGTCAATTTATTAAAACGAATTATAAGTCAAACACATACTGATCCGGTACACCAGATAATTGATGCAACAAGTCGAATATATCATTCGAGTTCACATACGCACTAGAACAAATTTCAAATGAACACACACGACAGGAACGGAAGCTCATATCGCATTTCATCAAACAAGTAATTGAACATGCTTCGTTGCACATTCATTCTGAATGTTATCGAATTGCATTTTGACACCCCTATGACACCGTGGAGTCTTCGAATCGAAAGTAGCTCCAAAGTTCAATGAAACGGCGAAAAGTGCATTGACAATAATATCGCGGTTAAAACGAATACGTAGCTATTATAGTAGCTTATAGTATAGTAGAAGTAACCGGCGTTCGTTGACTTCATTCGCCGGTGCTGTGCTGTCGCAGCAATTTTCACACCTCCTGTACCTTAGGAGTTTCAATTTCGGTTTCTACATTTGTGGCACAACAGAAAATAAAAATAAATGACCAATGTTATGGTGCACTTCTTAGCAGCATAGCAGCTTAGATTATTCCAATAACAAAAACAGCATCGAAGCTTTTGCTTAAACTGCAGTTAAGGGTGGTCATGGTTTTGCGAACTGGTTAGGGTAGAAATCTTTAGGATTGAAGATTCAATTTCTTCTTTGAAAATGGGTCCATATTCGATTATCTTTATGTGTTATGGGGCTTCTGTTGCTAAAAAGTGACCGAATTGACCTCACAAAACGGTATTTGCTGACTCGTAAAACGATTATTCCGCACAGTTTCAAGTGATTCCCATATTTCTTACCATGCCATTGCGTTAAAAACATAGATAAATCGCAGAGAAATTGCACACTTTTCGGTCCAAAGATTGCATTTGGCAGGTAAGGAATTAAATTTTATTTAATATAGGGCGATTGCATTGTTGTTTGCACGCTTCCGGTTAGATAAGTAAAAAAACGCTTCAGACCAAACCACCCGCAACTGCTGCACCAAATTGAATGCAACATTAATTTCCATTTAGGTAAATGAAACGGTGCTGTGCTCTATCCTATCACTTGATACATTCGATAATAAAATATAATTGACCGTGACTTTATGACACAGCCAGGCATGTAAGGGGGGGCTGCAAAATGGTGAGTAGACACCTGGGATGGAGCGTGCGTCCACGCAACATAGCTATGGTCCTTCCTCACAAGTTCCTACCTCATGCTTCCACGGGTCAAGAGATGACAAAGACCGCCAGCTAAGGGTTGCGTACTTAGCTGGTAGTGCAGCCTGGGCACTGTTGTCCTTCTGACTTCAGCTAGATTGAGGAGGTGCGTGCCGAGCGTCTGTCCACCTAGGAGGTGCGGCTCAAACAGCGTCTGTCCTGGCATCCAGCGGTTGAGTAAGAAACGCTGTATCGCGTCAACTATACATTAGGTGGCAGCGGCACCAAGGCGATGTAGGCAGCGTGACCCCGGTGAAGTAGCATGCTGAAATCTTACCCTACCACGAAAAATGGAAGTATTCTTTATACGGTATATAATTTCAGATCATCCATGGAATTCCCAAGTATTGTATAATAATTTTGAATTGTTTTCTTCCCCGTGGCTATGATAATGCAAGTCCTTCTACAATTGCAGCAGGATCAGTAGACATGCAGACATTACAAATATAATTGTTATTATCATTTTATATTATAACATTCCTTCACAATATTATTCAATACTATTTCCAGCTTCGCATTTGCATCGTTGTAAGTTTTGGCCCACCTAACTCACGTTGTGTATTTGAAAAGATAGGATGGTTTTTAAATTTTTTTTAGAGAGAGGATAATATACGACAAATCCTACAAAAAAAAAAAAAAAAATTCGTCGTCCAAATTAGTTAATTCAAAAACTAACATTGTTTATGAGCCTACCTTTTCTATTTTACAGACATAAAGAATCATGTATGGGACCAGTAGGAAAAAAAGAGTTATCGGAGAATTTCCTGTCATTCATTTTTAATTTTTTTTTGTTTTGGATTTATTGAGTTTCCGTTTTTGGGCAGTAATCATACTCGTATGAAATTTATTTGCCTAAATTTTCTTTGCTATTTTGCTAGGATGCCAGGTGATCAACTTTATTTCATTATATCACGTTGGAATTTTTGCTATTTTAGAGTTTCAATCATCTAACATCGCAGCGGAAGAGGCAAATAGTGGCATTTAATTATTATATGTACATTATGTAGTATTTCTTTACAACATCGTATTATTTCCATCATATCATGACCTTCACATTTTCATACAACAAACCTGATTAAGGCGGTATCTGGTTTAAACACGAAACATACATTCAATTTATGACATCTAGCATTCCTTACCAACTAACGCAGAAAATTACAGCTGTGGTAGGCTTTTGAAAATTACGGAATCTGTGGTAGGCTTTTGCCCTTATTGCTGAATGTATATTTCATTTCCGGTTTACAAATGGACTTGTTACCAATTCTGAGCTGATCTGATTCATGCAGCGCTGTGTGCCATTTGGCTAGTGTTTGATTTTACATTTCAACTTTTGTCATTATTTGATCATAACTCACAATATCATTATATTTGGTTATATTGTTGTATTGATTTTACTTCAAAGATGATTAAAACATTACTGATTGTTTTTGCCCATTTATCTCTAACCCCCTTCCACTTAAATCTTCCCATTCCTAGCTCGGTAGCAATAACTATTAGGTCAGCAAAAATAAAAGCGGACTGCTATTATAAAATCAGCACCAAGTAGCAAATAGTGACCATGGCAACAGTAAATTAAAATGTATAAATGTTAGTTTTGTAAAATTGCAACAGATTTAATAAACTTTTTCAGGATACCTCAAATCAAAATTTTGGTGAAATGCTGCTATCGCTGAAAACGAACGAAAACGTGCTTAAGCGCGAACCACAGAACTCTACACATTCTCATTTTACAACATTTCTTGCATTTCAGGATCAACCGAATGAAGATCATATATTATAGATACGAATGCTTGTAGTATTTTTCATTCACATAAATATATACACCATTATATAAATATTTCATGGGAATGGGAGGGACCATCAGGGCACCCGATTGAAGCACTCTGGATGGGGAGAGTGGGAATGCCAACTCCCCATTGCTAACAGATTGTGAATAGAGGGCGGGCTCTTCTCCCCGCCCATTGGGGCATCCTCATGTTAGATAGCTTGCTCTTTTGACCAATTGTTCAATCTTGTTCTTGGAAGGAGATTCTTTATATCCCTGTGGATACGTATAAGTGATGTTGCATATCGATCCACCCAACCCCTTTTTGGCCCTTCATACAACGGCATGATTAGGATAATCAGTGGTTATTAAAGCTTGATCAAGTCTAACAGAGAGGAGAGCCCATTGCTGTCGGACTTAGTTTCCGTGCTACAATGGGTGGTAGTACATATCATACATCATACATTTACTAACAATGCACTTACAAAAACACGTTCGAATGCGACTTTCTTAGCAACATTTGGAGCAATTTCGGAAGAATAAAAAGGATTTTTTGCGTCGATTCATCACTATGGGTGAGACTTGGGTCTACCTTCATGATCCTGAATCAAAACAAGAGGCTAAGGAGTGGTGGAAGCATCGCGAAAATCAGTGAATTAGGGTGCGAATTCATGCAGGATCCACCTTATTCGCCAGATTTAGCTCCCTCTGACTTTTGGCTGTTCTCACACTTCAAAAAATTCCTTCGTGGAAAGCATTTTTCACCAAACCAAAGATGTTATAGCGAAGATGTTATTTAGCAGGCCTTCTAGAAAGTCACTTCCGTGATGAGACAACAAAGTTGGAAGATCGTTGGACCAAGTGAATAGATCTTATGGGAGACTATACTGAGCAATAAAAGTGATTTCTCAAAAAAAAAAAAAAAAATATTTTCATTTGCACTTTCAAAACTTTTTGGCTAACCTAGTAAAAATTATTCGTACAAAACCCACATTATTATCTCTGTACCAGTCAAACATCGGCTGCGCCAAGTGATAGGATGCCAAACCCGACCAAAATAGCTTTTCGCCTGCGTGAGACCGCAGCTGCAGCGCAGGAAGGGCAGCAGATGCTTCTGGAGGCACTCGTCTCGGTAGATTTGCCCATTCATGGTATCCGTCGTGATGTATGGCTGGCTCATCTTCTTCTTCCCCATTTCCTAAGAAACGACCAACCGTGATGAGACAACTAAAACTCCTGCCTCGGCAATTTCTTTGTGTCCGCCTTGGTGTAAGTCTCGTCGTCCATCACGACGCACCTCGGTTTCTTCTTTCCAGTTTGGTGCCTTCGTGACGTGGAGGTGGAGGTCATCACATTTCATCGTTTTTTTCGACAAATCAGTTGGAAACCTCCGCCTTCTTCGCCACATCTGGGTCGCCTGGGTCTCCTTGAAATACTACACCACTCGGGGAACCGTTGAATGATGGAATCCCAGGTGTTTTCCAATCCATCTGTGGGACACAGTTAGATTTTCCACGACGATGCACTTTTTTTTTTTGGCGGATCTGCTCGCGATAACCACTTGAAATTTTTCCAATGTAAATCACACTCTCATTTACAATAGTTTCAGTCAAAATTTCATACATTTTCACCCACACGCTAAAAAGTTACAAGCTAATCATTGTGTCTCATTTTTTTAATACAGTCTTTACTGCTTACCACCCTAGTGGTTCTGGGTTCGATTCCAGCCAGGAAGCGAAAACATCCCTGGTCTTTCTTTGAAAGGGACGTAAATACATTGGTCCCTGCTCATGGTAGTTGATGAGTGCGATATGCAGGGTGGAGGTAGGCCAAAGGTTGAAAGCCAACTAAATAAAGAAGAGCTTTCAACCTAACAACTTTGTTGACGGTGTTCTGGTTCAAGCAGTATTTCCTGATTTTTTTTTCACGATTCATGATTAACTTAGAATATATTGCACCTCAATGTGCATGGACCGTTAGACATATTTTATCAATTTTGACAACTGATCGAATTGATGCTATATTTGGTCATATGTGAAGGGTTTTGAAAAACCGAATGGTCAAGTCAGTTCTACAATAACAAATGGTCACTGAACAGACCCAAGGTAGACATAAAAACATTGATGGACTTTCTGATTTCACCCAAAATTAAAATGCAAGATTGTATTGCGGTTCAACATGATTTTGATATTTTTTTCGAAATGGACCGTGGCAATGAATGCAACATAAGCTGTTCGATTTTGGCAAGATTTAATTTTGCAAAAATCGATCGGATTTTTAAACAAAGCTTATTATCATATAATACATTTCATTTGGTTATTATTGCATGCTGTTCGTGAAATATGACATGCTCCGATCAGTAAAATGAATCCAAACAATTCATAAGAGACCTTTAAAGACTTCAGGAACTATAATACCCTTCATTTGGCGGATATTGTGTGTAATTTGGTAAAATTGTACTTATGAAAAAAAACCTCCTCCAGGAATCTCTGGTTTTCCGAAACCTTTTGAATTATATTAACGTAACTTGTAGTCTGAGGCTGGTTCGTTACGTCAGAGAGATGATCTGGAGTCTACATATCGAACCCATCAACACATGGACCGGGACCAACGGCTCAACTTTTCATCCGAAGGAATACGTGCTTAGAAATTTCTCGACGTAGCAAATCCCAACGGTACCAACTGGAATTGATACAAGACCCACTGTGGTGTATTTGTACATTTAAACTACTCCCAAGTTCTTTGTGATTCTCGGTGCAAATACAGTATTTCTGTATATAAGTAACGGAGGAGCTACTACGACATGGACGGTGTTTTTTTTTTAAAAAGAATAAAAACAAAAACAATATGTAAAACATATGAAATATCTCAGAGCTTTGACCGATTTTCAATGAGAAATTGTATGTTGTAGGTTCGCATACTTTGAATATTTAACAATAATGCTTTTCGTGAATTTATAGGGGTGGAAGTATGCGTGCCAAACTTTCCAAATTAATTTAAAAAAATGAATTCAGTTGTAGGATTTAATGTAATAGAAATGGAAAGCCAAATCAGACAACCAGAAGTCGTATACTAAAGGGTGTTTCGATCAAAATTTGGTCGACTTAAACTTGACGCATTTCCTTTCGCCGTGCATTAAAAAAATTTGCGCACCCCTCATTTTGAAGATGTGTGCGTGTAGCATCATGCCTTTATTTTGATTTTGAACTTAGCACTTCAGTTATCAAAATGTCGTCGAAGGAAGAGAAGTAACGCATCAAAATTTTACACATGGCGAAAATCCAAACTAGTCTCACGCCGAAAGTTGGCGGAATTTTTGAATGTGGCTAAATAAACTGTTACCAACGTATTAAAAGTGTTGGGTCAACGTTTGTCGGCAGCCGGGAAAGCTGGATCGGGCTGAAATCGAAAGCCGGAGGCCACAGCGACGACAAAAATATTTGCCTGCTGTTTCGAGCGGAGTCCGTCTGAGATGTCGCAAAGAAGTGGCGCCTTCAACCGTGGATAGAGAAAAAAACGAATTGGACTGTCGACTTAAAAGAAAGTGGTGACTCAAAATCGCGACGATAAACAAAACACGTCGGCCGAAGCACGATCGCGAAAGTTGTACATGACGATGCTGACGAAGTTTGATTGCGTGGTACAGGACGATGAAACTTACGTCAAGGCAGACTTTAAACAGCTTCCCGGACAGGAATTATATACGGCAACCGGACGGGGAAAGGTGGCAGATATTTTCAAGCATTTTATTTTCAATTAAACTGTCAAAGTTCGCGAAGAAATATCTGGTGTGGCAGGCCATCTGTACCTGTGGCTTGAAGAGCAACGTTTACATTGCGACCGGAACCGTCAACCAGGAAATTTATCTGAGCGAGTGCCTACAAAAACGTCTACTACCTTTCCTGAAGCGACACAATTGTTCCGTTCTATTTTGGCCGGATTTAGCATCTTGCCATTACGGAAAATAGGCCATGGAGTGGTATGCTGCCAACAACGTTCAAGTAGTGCCCAAGGACAAGAACCCTCCCAACACGCCAGAGCTCCGCCCAATCGAACAATATTGGGCCATCGTCAAGCGGAACCTTAAGAAAACTCAAAAAGCTGTTGTGAGCGAGAAACAGTTCAAGGCAAACTGGCGTTCTGCGGCGAATAAAGTGGACAAGGAGACTGTACAAAATCTTATGGCAGGTGTTAAACGAAAGACCCGGCAATTCGTATTCGGTACAAAGGAAGCTTAGCTGAATATTTCTCCTGTATTCTGTATTAACTGAACTTGAAAAAGAAAAATTATTTGACTTATTAATAAAAACTATGATCGACACACACGACTGTTTGACCAAATTTTCTAACATTTACAATGTCGTCGCACCATTTAAACCATGTTTGACGCAAAACTTAATACAAACTCGTTGTTGCAAATTCAATTCCATTTTGAAAATTGTACAAAATCGAGTTCACGCACAATCGCAGATGTACGCAGATAATACTGCTTAACTTTTACAAATGTCAAGCTATCAAGCTGAAAACTTCATAGAATGTCAATGACAGATTTGGTAACCTAAAAAAACAACTCAAATCGGGTGACTGAGTGCGCCACACGGTGGTGATTCCGGGAACGTTTTGACCTAGGTAGTACAACAACAACATCGTAAATTGTTATATTTGAAAAAAAAAATCACACATAATTATGGCGTACTTCGTATTATAGTTAATCGTAAAGAATGCTGTCTAATCATTATTATTGCAGGAAACATAATTTAGGAATACATTGGAACTGTCTTTGCTGGGTTTCCAATTTCGGTAACTCTCGATTTTCTAAACTAACAACTCATTTGAATGTCCATGAATGTTTAGGAAAACAATACGACGCATATTGCCCCAACCTCAGCTCAGATCCTAAAGTTCGCAACATAACAACTTGATAAGAGTTATTTGAGATGTTTTCATTGGAACCTATTTATCGTTTAGATCTTACACTGAAACGTTCTTACACTCTCGTTTCTTTTTACTCAGAGACTGAATAGAATTGTGTTCCTATCTCCTTTTCTCACACAGAAATGTTACTCAATTTTCGTAGAAAAAGAAATTTGACTAACTTTGCCATGAGAAAAACAGGGACAGTAATACAAATGAAAGAGAGGGTGTTCTAAGCGTTTAAGAAACATTCATAAAGTACCTAAAAAAAATGACCATACATATTTCATATGGAAATCAAAATTGACTTGCTCTGAGTCCTGTCCCTAATGCCAAGTATTGTTTTATTTTTATATATAGGTCGAACACGAAATTATTGCAACACAGCTAATTTACTATAAAATCTCATGTATTTATCGGATAACAACCAAATTTGCAGAGCAGTTTTTTACATGCATTAAGCACATCCATTTGGGATAAATAATTGGGGGTTGTTTGGAAAAATTCGACACTTTTTCTTCACGCCATCCATAAGAGCTTGAACAGTTGTATCCGGTACCTATTTATCCTTTTTTATCCACTTCCTATCCGAGTTCCCACTTCAGCTATGAGCATTCGCTTCATCGCTCAATAAGTTTTTTTGGACGTATTTCAGGGGAGTTCGGTGGATTCATGTCCAAAATGCAAATCAGTCTCATACCATTCCAGCACGCTTTTGTAATATTGGCATCAAGCTACATCCGGCCAAAATAGAGGTTTTTCATTGCGCCTTCAAAAATGGCAAAATACGTTATAAAAATTTCACCATTGATGATGCCTGTTGTGACGTAAATTTCACATCGCTTTCCACAAATGCAGATAGCCTGCCAAATAAGGTATTTCGATGTGAATTTCGACATTTTCATCTTTTTAAAACGATCATTCACTTTTAATGTATCTTTTTCGGTGTAAAACTCCGGTTCTGGCATTTATTGGAGGTCAGCTTTGACACATCTTTCGTCATCCATCACACAGCAACTATATCTTGTCAACATCTCCGTGTAGAACTTCCTAGCACGAGTCTTGGCAGCAGTTTGCTGACGTTCATCGTGGTGTTGGGATGTTCAAAACCCTTGTATGCATGTAATCCAGCTCTTCCCTAAACTTTCTGGACAGAACTTTGTGAAACGGCGACCTTTTTGGAAACATCGCGTGTTGAAATGTTGAGATTTCGGGTGAAATTAACCTCAACCGTTCCCTCTGTCATCCTAAATGCTATTCCCGGTTTATCTGTGATCCAAAGTCAACCGGCCATTGAACCTTTTTAGTATTCTTGAGACGGTTGAATTACAGATTATCAACATTTTTCTCAAAGCATAATGGTGCAGCTCCTGATTTTCAATGTGAGCGTAAAACATTTTTTCGCGCGTCATGACTCACTTCTATCCCAAACCACACGACTACAATTCACAGTATGTAAACAATACACTCCAAATAGGAACTGTGCAAAATTTGTTTAATTTCTGTCTAACTGTTTCTGTTTTGTGGGGAAAAAAGTTACAGCCAGTTGTAAGTGTAGCAATAATCTCGTGTTCGCCATTTAGAATGGGCCTGACTCGGGGCCACATCAGAAGCGTTTGAAGGCAGTAAACAGTTTTTATTTTTTTGTGTAGGTTACTAGCTACACGCTGAATAGCGTCGAAACATCTGTGCTAGCCCTTTTGAACAGGATAGCTTGCGTAATTCTTTGGAACCAGGGCTATGGCGCCCAAGAAGACACTGTTGTGAACAGACTCGAAAGGTTACGTGGGGAGGTGTATAAATGGTTTTATCTGTCATTTTTTTTTATTTTTTTTTTAGATTATTTGTCTTCATGGGTTTCCGATAACCAGTTTTACTAACTAACTACTAACTGAGGCACGAAACGCAAAGGCACTGACTAAAGCACAAAAAGCTGAATAAAACAAGAGCTGCCGACAACAGTTACATACAATTGAGAAACTTGCCACTTTAGTAAAACATTTTCATTTAGTTATAGAATTCTGTTCATACAGGAGCAAGGAGCAAATAATTGTAAAAAAACGTCCGATGTGTATTTGACGCTGTGAAGTCACTCCTAAAAGGGTGGACTCTGCTATGATTGCAAATTCGAATCTGCCACATTGTTCTAATAAACCACACGGATTTCCAAGGGTTAAACGATAAACTTTTGTCTTTGTTTCCGTTTACAAAAACTTGCTTTAAATATCTGTGCTTGTAAAGTAAAAAAAAATTTACAGAACCAGTGTTAAAATGCATTGCTCAGAATGACTTGTATGAGTTCTCCTTATCTCCTGGCATGTTCCACACGTCGATTCCAGTCTAGGCAATACAAAACAATCCCATTAACACACTTATTTACACGTACCCTCCAATCACACAGCGGTCAGTCAGCTTTCCATGGTACAGTGCCCAAAATGAATGCACTTATATGCATCATACCCGCTGCAGCTAACGGTAGACATGGTATGGTTGGTTCGAAAACTAGTTAATACTAACTGTTTTGTTTGGCACGCTCACGTATGTTTTTAAACAACGTGGCATGTTTTGGTTTTGTTACTATCGCGGAGCCATGTGAAATGTACATTACTGTACTCCGATCTGATGCACAGATTTTAAGATCGTTAACTTGCGAGTTTTGGAATGCACTTTTTTTCTCGGCTCGACAACCACTTTGCATCGCCGGCCACTATCCATTCGCTTGGATAAAAGTACGTCTCATCAGCGAGCAATCGTACGATGCTCTAAGTGCCATGCACGTTGACCATAAATTGCCGACTTGTGATTTGCCGGCAGTGTAATAAAATTTGCATTTCGTGGGGTAAATGAAATTCAAATAAAAGTACAATAAAATTAAGCTTAAAAGCGCGGGGACAATATGGGCTCACAATGCACACAAACAAAAAATGCAAGAGTGCACGGGAAAGTACAGCGCGAAAGATCGCTATGGGGAAGATGTGGTATATGTTTGTTGGGGTAGTTGGGTGACTGAAAATCGCTGACCGGTAGTAGAGCGTCGTCATTGCTAAGCCCGTACTCCATATATAGGGAAATGTGGTTGACTGAACTCTGCATACCCGCATGTATCTGTCTGTTTCATGGAAGTACGTGGGAGTAGTGGAAGTAGCACTCCAGAATGGCACGACTTTTTATTACGTTTATTACCATACTCTTTGCGAGCAATTTACATTTCGTCAAATGTCGAAGATTGTGCACAGTTGCGAGGCCTGTATTGCAAAATTTGGCAATTGTGAAAGCTAAACCACCACCTCCGTTAAGTATTCTTATCGACTTCGTCACCGGGGGTTGATTTTAAACAATTTAGCAAACATATAAATAACGAAAATGACGGGCAAAAAAAAACTCACAAGTAATGGTCTGCGAAATAGATTTTCTGCGGAATCGTTCCTCATACAGATGTGCTAATTAGCTATGCAGAGCCTCTTCGGGTGCGGTTGAGTAGAGCGTTTGGAAAGCGGTAATTCAACATTTTTCTTGACATTCGACTGAATTGGTTTTCATCGAGTGAATACCAAAGTAGATCGTAAAGGAGCATCAAATGCTGTCAGAAAAACTATAAATGTGACACATGTCTTGGCACATATATTGTTAAATTAAGTTCCGTTAAGAACAACCGTACCGTAGTAGCATCGAACGCATTTTCTGATGAAATCACGGACGCTAGAACTGATAAACGCAAATATGACATAACTTGCACGCATTTAAAAAAAAGTAGAGCAATTATTTTTTTTTCTGAAAAGTCAAGCGTTTCGTAATTAAGTCAATGGCGTAGCAAAAACCGCAGCAGAAAATGAGCGATAATTTTGGCAAAAAAAGCGTCACATCCATTTGGCGAAATTGCCCTCCTGCCAATCAAATGCGGATCGTTTGCATAGAAATGGTCATCAAACAAAACAAGAAAAAAAAACGCACCCAAAATGCGTGGCCAAATTAATATTAGCAGACGCATCTGCGGGCTACCGAAAGCGAAAGTGGAACCGTATCGATCGATGCAAGCAAACGCATTAGATTTTGCGAATTTCAATTTTTGCAAACCTTAGCGGAAAACCGAACAAAGCCATTAGTATGCAAAGATGCCGACCAGGTTTCCTTTTGTCTTAACTTTTTTTTTTCCTCCTTCATAAAGGAAGAAAAGACGCGCAATGCGTTACGCACTCACGCACGCCAAATATGCTACCGGTTGCTATTTTGCATTTGTCAATCGCGAATGACAAAACGTTTGCGAATTTTGAAATGCGGCGTTTTGATTGTGCCAAAATTTGCGACTCCCATTCTCCACCAAAAGCTAGGTGGTTGCAATTAATTATGAAATCTATCGTTTATCGCTCCTAAATGACAGCTATCAGCATGTTAATGAATTTTCCCCATCGAGCAAAAATTCAACGGTGATATTTCAATTACGGCTTTGCTATCAGATATCGAACCGGGTTCATACCTTTCGGACATCAATATCGGCGTCACGTCGGTGGGTGGAATGATATATGCGAAACAATTAAATCGGCGGTCTGGTCATTCACCGACGGTAATGTACGGGACATTGAGAACAACCGGGACCCAAATATGTACTTCCTTTTGCGATTTGGATTTCCTCTATTCAGTCACTTCCTTTTGATGCCAAATGGAAACGGGTTATTGTTTCCGAACTACTGGTGTGAATACAAACATAGTCGAACTTGACATGTATCGAAAATGGTGAACAACGGTTGTTATTTTGTTGCAATGATTTAGATTGCTTGTACGATGAAATTATAAGAATAGCTAATTTATAAAGTTTACTTTTTAAATCTTATCTTATCTTCATTGATGAAGACAAACGCACTCGTTATATTTGGTTTACGGTTGGGAAAATTGGAAACTTTCAAAATCGCTTAACTGATTGTACAGCGTGTACCATTTATGAGAACTTTGTACTAGCGTACAAATCAATAGTTACGGTAGCAAACAACGTCCATACGGACCGGAACAATCGGAATAGACCCAGGAAACAAAAACGCACTAACGATTCCAAAGTCGGAACAAGGCACTGAAAGTCTCGCAATTTTCTGGGTAGCTTGCAAACAATGTAGTATGTTGTATGAAAGATTGCAAACAATTACGTTGTTTACGCTTGGAAATAAACGAGGGGACATTCGACGCGTCTGTTAAGATTAATTATTTCTTTCTATGCAGTTTGAAAGAAACATGTTATCTAATGCATATAAATGGAATGCTAGATTTGGCTTAAGTTCATGGTTTATCCTAAATTTAAGCCAGATAGCGCATAAATCTAGTGTGTTGTATGAAAGATTGCAAGCGATTACGCTTGCTTTGGCTAATAAGTGACCGACGGGAAATTTCACGCGTCTGTTAAAATACATCATTTTCTTTCTGTGAAGGCTAGGCTGGATAAACACTATGGGGACCCTGCACCATCAATTTGAAAGTTAAGGAAATGGTTCACTGAAAATCACTGTGACCGTACTAACACGGATGATGCCAAACGTTCTGGACGCCCAATTTAGGTCTCTACATCCGAAACCATTACAAAAATTCACGATATGTTGTTGGCCGATCGGAGATTGGAAATGAGAGGGATTGTGAAAGCCATAGACAACTAACATGGGTCAGTGGTTTCAATTTGGAATGAACACATGGGTATCAGAAAGCTTCCGAAAAGTGGGTGCCGCGTTTGCTCACAATCGACCACAAACGCAAACGTTGACTTCGCAGGACGAAACGTGGATCGACCACAACACACCAGAGACGAAACAACAGTCAAAACTGTGGGTTTCTCGGGGTGAAACGACGTCGAAGAAGGCCAAAGTGGGGATGGAAGCCAATAATGTCATGGCAACCGTTTTTGGGATACACGCGGTATAATCCACATAGATTACCTTCAAAAGGAGAAAACAACCATTAACCATTGGTGCCAAATTTGATCAAGAAAAAAGTTCTTTTCCACCAGAACAACGCCAGAGTGCACTCATGTGCATTTTCCATGGCAAAAATCCATTAATTGGATTACGAATTGCTCACTCATTCACCGAGAACCTAAAAATGACTCGACGGAAGAACTTTGATTTCAACCTTGAAATCATCTCACAACAAATACCTATTTTGATGACCTCGACAAATCTTATTATTCGGAAGGGATAAAACAAATCGGAGAAACGGTGGACAAAGTGTATGGAACTCAAAGGAGACAATGCTTAAAAATAAAATATTTACAACAATCACTTTTCTGGGCAAACGATCTCGACGAGGACATGCGCAATAATTTTAGAAACTGTGTCGTTCAAGTTTCTGTATCACAAGTTTGAAATAATTTACTACCAGCTCTATATTAACGGATGATGCTCACCACCTGATGATGGGTGTTGACATCAGTTCGACTTAACGGTTAATTGAAAGCAGCGGTCAATGGAGGTCAGAATAACTGACAAATCTTCCCAAAGCACGTCTATTCACGATCACATGACCGTTTGCACCAACAGCCAAGGATTACTTTATCCTACAAGAATTGGGAAACGAGAAGAAAAGCATTATTTGTATACATAGTGAAATTACCCATGCTCTCACTACTGAATTGTGTATTGGACTTACGAGACATAATTACCATGGAAGGACAACCGATTAAAATGTTTGCCGATCGTGGTACAAATTGATCGGTACCAACGGAGAGCTCAAGGAAGCAATGCAAGACAACCAGCATTTTCATAAGAATCGCCAAAGGAAATTCATCATGCACAGGTGAGTTTTGGAAAAAATGGGTTTGTTGAATATTATCCGACGCTTACACGGATAATCAGTTGCTTCCAACATACCAAAGCAAATCGGATGGACGACATGGTGCAGATGATTAATCACAACAGTTCAGGCGACTGCTGATAAGTATATTAAGCTGAATGGGAACCAGATAAATTTGGATTGAAGGTGCATACGTCGAAGACTGAGTCTTCGACGTAGAATCTGCACAGGCAGGATTGCCAAAATGGATTGGTAACGTCGGATAACAATTTACGACAGAGATATTCGGAAACGCATTATTGCCGAAAGTCGTGCCTACTACGGACTCCATAAGCCTCTGAGATCTGATAAACTTCAATGGTCTGTTCGAAAGACTTGTGTGACCATCTTTACTAGTGTATGTGAAAACACTGTAAGGAGGAGAAAATGAATCTCAAAAGCTGATGCAACTCTATGACGAACGCAGTATCCAGAAAGTCACCAAAACTAGAAGAGTACAGCGTATATTGTATAAATGCTGGACACCAAACCCACAAATAAAAAGGTTTGCGTCGAATCAGACTGGTATAAAACGCAGTTAAGCTCAGCGAGCAACGTGGTTGTATCAAGTGGCAAAAGAACTATAAAACGTAGAATTAGCGTCTCGTCCTTATGTTCACCTGGTGCTCTGCACGGCCAATCTGTTCTTAAATAAATACAATATTCAATGCGGTTTTTAAAATCATTCGATTTTCAAAAACTAGTCCATTGTTTACTACCTTGTATACCCAAACAAAGACTGCACTCGAAACAAAATAAGACACATTGATTAGCTTGTAACTTTTTAGCATATGGGTAGAAGTTGATTAAGTTTTGACTGAAACTAGCTAAGAGTGAAATTTTTACGTTGGAAAATGTTTACGTCATCAATATTTGTCAAGTGATTATTAAGGTGGCATTGGAATAAGAGCAGATCCGCAAAAAACATATGTACACCGTCGTGGAAAATCCAACTGTGTCCCACAGATGGAACGGAAAATACCTGGGATTTTATCATTCAACGGTGTCCCGGGTGGTGAAGTCATTCAAGGAGACCCAGATGACCCTACGACAGAAAACCGAAGACAGCTGATTCGGTAAAGGCAAGGAAGGTGTTTACCGAGACAAGAGCCTCCAGAAGCGCCTGCTGCCCTACCTGCGGTCTCACAGAGGCGAGACGCTATTTTGGGCGGATTTGGCATCTTGCCCTATACTTACCGAGGTACAGGTAATAAAGTCGTACAGTTACTAATGTTTGTAAAAATCAATAATACATTCAAAACCAATTTTTTTCAAAATTGAGAGCATATGTTTGAAGTGGTTTCTGAAAGCTTATATTATGAGCTCTAACACTTAGAACATTATTCAAGACTTTTTTGATTCTGTGGATCTTCAAGATCTGAACTCCATAATACTTAGAAGAATTATAAATACCCCGTCGAATCGATTGAATGATGTGCATGGACTCTCATAAACTTCCTGAACTCATGGAAACTTTAAGGATATTGCTCGTGACTCAATAGAGGTAGTAGATCTTCAAGAAGGCAATCGAGGCAGAAGAATCTTCAAGGATCTTCAAAAACTATCAGGACATTGTTGAAGACTTCATTGAGCCGTTAGTTACATAAGATCTGTATTCCACAATACTTTGGAGAGCCTTAAAAGTCCTATTAAATCGATTCAATGATGTACATGTTGTCGGAACTCCAGAATACTTTGGAGATCTACAAATATCCTATTGATATCATCTAAAAATCGAAGGACTGTATCGTTATTTATGGGTACAGAGAAAAACTGGTATTTTTGTGAGCTTGTATATCTTATTCGGAGTGTAAATTTTAAAAATAATGTTTCTTAGTTATACAATGATGAAAAATATATATATATATATATACAATGATCAAATAACAGTAATACTTTATTAGTTATTCGGTGATTTCGCCAGATCATTAGGTTTTAGACAACTGTTCCATTGATGCTTCTGCTTACATTTACCCAATCCTTTTTGAATTTGTCTATATCAGCGGCGTTTGTACCTTTCTTCCAAAGTTTTGCTTTCATCAAAGCCCAAAACTCATTAATTGGCCTTATTTGAGGCTTGGCCACATTTGGAGGATTCATTGCCTTTTCTAAAAACTCGACTTTTTCACGATACCAGTTCATTATGGAACGCGCATACTGGTATGACGCCTAAATCAGGCCAACACAGTGTCTGACCTCTGTGCTGTCGGGCACACGCTTTTGTAGACATTCCTTCCGGTAAATTTCATACCACATTGGCAAATTGCTAATGTACTTTATTTCCAAATTTTTCACACAAAAATGAATTTTCTGAGTCACACTTTCCTTACTTCACAGTGCAAAATTGTGCTCCTGGAAGCGTTTTGTAGTCCAGCTCAACATACGTTTCATCATCCATATTAATGCACGATACTTTTTGGTTCAAAACCTCATCTTACAACGTACGAGCTCGGATTTTCACGGAATTCGCTTATAATTTGCTACGTTTGGGACATTTTAGCTTCTTGTAGGTCTTGTGAGAGCTTAACACGCTGAACCATTCCGATCGATGATCCAAATATTTTTTGCACAACTCTAATCGACAACTCTTTGTTTTTCTTTCAAACTGATTACCAGTCTTTTTGTATCGATAAACCAGTTTCCGTACAGTATTAGGACAGAATCGTAGGTCTGACGATAAACCATGTTGCACTTGAGTAAAAAAAAAAAATTCAGCTGCGTAATTCACTTGTTTACAATACCGAGAACACGCGTAAAATGAACAGCTGTCAAATTAAGCCATAGTGTTTTTCGCAAAGCAGCTTCAAGGTGTACCCATGAGAAACGATAGGTCTTTATCTTAAACTTCTTGAACATGTACATATTTTCAGGGCATTGTTGAAGCTTGATTGAGCCTTCAGAAGTCTAAGATCATTGCTTCAGGATAGTTTGGAGAGTATTGAATATCTTATCGTAGCCATTCTTAGACGCACATATAGCAATTTAGGGCACTGATGATGTATTGTATACGTCGGGAACATGCGTATCAAACCACATTGAGTCAACAGACCATTAAGATCTTAATTTCAAGGCATTTTGGAGAAGACATCAGGATTTCATATAATGCCTAATCATCAATTTAGACACAGACTAATACAATCCATGCCAAATCCATGAAGAATAATTAAGAGAATATTTTTTACCGCCTCCTTGTATGAAAAACAAAAAAAAATCCATAGTGCAGTGTTAGATTGGTACAGATATAACAATGTTGTTTTTGAACCAAAAGACTCCAACCCACTCGCCAACTCGCCGGAACTTCGTTCGATTGAGCAGTTTAGGGCCTTAATGAGGGCCAAACTTCGTTAAAAACCTGCAGTATTCCAGAACAGAAATGAAGAAACAGTGAGTAAAAGTTTCAAAAGACGTCGGCCCTACTATTGCCCAAAACCTTATGGTGGTTTCAAGGGAAAAGTGCGGGCATTCGGCCATGGAGATCGAATAAACCAATGAAGTGCCAAAATAAACCAACCTAATCATAATATTGTAGTTAAATCCTTGAAAGTTTGAACAACTTGCTACTACGTTTCACTCCTTTGACAAGTAAGAATGAGCAAACAATGTACAGACAGTTTCGTGATGCACGAGATGACACGTAACACGCGTAACACGTAGGAAAAACTGGAGACAACCAAATTATAAGGTTGCAAATGGTTTCTATTGATCCGGCCCGCCTCTAGGCATCTTGCTATGTTCGAACTACTAATTGTGGAAGACGTCTGCATTGAGTTATCTCAAATTATAATAATCCGTCCACTATATCACAAAACATTGCGATTGGTTGAGCGGATTGGAGACAATGAAATCATTGGGTATAGGAACAAGTCTCCCCCGGTTGGTGCAAAATCGATGAGCTTGGACATCGATAGAAGCAAAGTTGTCAGAAGGCACGAAATGCATCTCCGGACTCTTATTGTTATCAGGTCGCTCAATCGTAGTTGTTCTTTATTAGAATATTATTTAACCTACAACTAAAAGTATGAACATTTTTAAATTTCAATCTCAATTTCAGTAAACAAGATAAGGCGCTATAACTTTGGCAAATTATTGCCAGACTTTTGGTTCAAATGCCAAAATTCCACCCACAGGCAAAAGGAGCATAAACTAATCTTTCTAGCATCTATGCTCCCAACGATAAAATACAAATTATCTCATTATTTAACTCTATATGGAAGCGTTTGGTACGGAAGGTCCGCGCTTTCTTGCTTCTCTTGATTCGAAGTAGTAGAGCAATTTCTGACACTCTTTCTGGAACCGCTCTATTTATTATATGGAAGCGTTTGGTACGGGAGGTCCACGCTTTCTTCCTTCCATTGATTCGAAGTAGTAGAGCGATTTCAGACACTCTTTCTGGAATCGCTATATTTCTTGGAGTCCTCTCCCCGGCACATGCTACGCAGTTGGCTTGGCCGGTGAAAAGAAAAATGATACATTCAAGAAGTCGTCATTTTCCAGGATGCTTTCAGTAATTGGCTGCGTTAGTGTGAGAATAGATTAGATTAGATTATAAAAAAAACTTAAGTAAATGCACACACAGCTTCCGGTTTCAAAGCAAGAATCAGTCGAGACAAAAAAATTCACCCACGACTTTACATGTCAAGAATTCCAAAAACTATTGCTGCGGAAGCATGTTATACAACATTGTCAATTGGTCAATCATCCATCGATAAGTACACACTTTCGTTTTTCATTTCCGCATTATTTGTACCGCGTTGTCTAAAAAATTCGGAACAAAGAACGATTACAATCACAGAAAACGCCTTGCTGGTGGTAATCGGTATCTATAGTATTATTAACATTGAAACTACCGGCACCATCAATAAATCGCCCAGTCCTCCAAATTGCCCCAGTTTGCAATTGTTATTCATGCACAAAGTTCCCCGTCCGACACGCCAAGTGTGCGATTTAGCAACGTTCCTTCGCAAAGTGTGCTAGGCAAAGCTGGTCGTCAGCCGGAGAAGCGAGGCAACTGACCGGATCAACACTCTCTAGTCTGTAAGCTCGATAAGTTGAGCTTGAAATCTCTCATTTTTCATTTGGTTTTATTATTTTATTGAACAGTGCTGGACGTGCTTGCTAATAACATCGCTGGTGTGCTAATGATAGCAGTAGTAGTAATGCACGTTGCGTATTGAATAGGTGTACCAGTGAGTTGATGTTCCATTGCATTTGACCGCCAGGTTACGACGTGCTTCAGGATTTATTTTTATTACAAGTAATTTTATTCGAAAAGTATTTATGTTGATGGACTGATTATGCGAATTCTGTTTTTAAATTTATGAATAAAGAACCTGAGCGTGTAATATGGAAGAACTTTTTTGAACCTTTTGAGGTAGACTGCTCCGCTAGCAAATAAAAACGGGAGCCAAAATAGAGAGCTTAATACTTGTAAGAATAGATCAACGAAAAGTTGATGAGTTTTTTTTTGTTTATTTCGGGGACTTTAGAATTCATAATACGAGCATTTACTCCTTATCGATACGATACGTTAGACAAGGTTGGATTTGTTTTTCATTGAACATAAGCAAACTTGATTACAGAACGAAACTAATATATTTAAAACTAATAAAACTAATTTGAAACTTTAAAATTTCACTTTTTTTTCTTCTATTTTTTAACACAGCACATCTTTAAGTCTCAACACAGGATCAAGTTGATATTTTCCCGAAATGAAACGGAAATGTCAATAATCAGCAGTATACAGAACTCAGGATATTATACACTGGATCATACTTACAACAACAAATCATAGAATTATAAAATGGAAACATCAGGAAATTCAGACGAATAATATCTTCTTTATTTAAAATTACTGAGATAAAATCTACTGTTTACATAATCCATTGAATAAGGTTAAACCCTCCCGCCGTCAAAATTAGCCTGAGCGCCCTCCCATAGGTTCGTGTTTTGTTTTTTCAACCATATAATTATAGCCAATTAGCAATAAGAATGCGATGAAAATAGGTGAACCTGAAAATTTATGTGGTAGCACGTGTAGTGTTACTTTTTGGTGGGTTTTCGAAAGGAAGCGCTAGTCCAAACAGATGTTTTAGTATCATGAACAGCTGATAATCTCAAAATCGAAGGTTTGAACATTTAGTGACTTTCTTGTGGACAACGATATAAACTTTTTTTTTTTGCAACTGCGCATCACAATGGGCTGACTAAAAATAAAACAGTTTCATAATGTGCTACTGTATGCAAAACTTTTGAGTTGCGAATTTGAGAGCAAGCAGTAAGCTTATTGTGAAAGCAATAAGCTTTAAATTCTAAGAAAAAGGAAGAATAAGACAAAGCAACACCTTGCTGGAGGAGGCTGGGTTTGGCTTCCGGTGTGGTTCCCTCGGGAAACAGGTTGTGATTGTACTTGTCGAACGAACATACCAATGCAAAAGTGGTACCTGGTAACGAAAGCCCTCAATTGAGGAATCCAAGTAAAGCTAAAGTGAGGTTCAACATCGTAGTATCTAAAACAGAAATTGATAACTTTTAAGCTATTTTTTAAACTGTATGCAATTGGTCAGTATCGTTATTATCGATTTTCTTTTTCTTATCACCAATTACTTTGCTTAGACAGCTCGAAAAAAAAACATTTTTAACGAGCGCCATCTACGACGTTTAACCTCACTTTTGCGTTTCCTGGATTCCTCCATTAATTACTGTGGAATTGTGTGTTTAAAACACTGAGTTGAGAGCAGGCAATAAACTAATTATGACAAGCAATTAGCTTGAAATGCGAAGAAAAAACGAAAGGGTGAGTTATGTCAGTGACATAACTGCAAAGTTGACGTAGGAATCCTTGGTGATGTGAAGAAATTAATGTCATCGAATTAATAAATTTCTACTATTTCTACTATATTTTATTCAGTCTAAAGAAACCATGTAACCCTATGCTATTAGTGAGTTTGGCTTAACTATTAGTTCTCCACGAAAATTATGGAAGTCAACTCTGTATAACTCCCTAAAATTTGATAAGGAACTCATTCAAAAGAATCACCATTACTCAAGAAAAAGGTGAAATTTGAACTAGTGAAAAATATGGAGTGCAGACCAAGCAAAAGTTCATAGAAAAGTCTCAAAAATGAAACAAAACTCGCTAAGCATTCTCCACTGGCTGGGGCAACCGATTGCAAAACCAATGGCTGCAATTTTCTTGCCACCGCCAGCAACTAACCTAACCTATTATCTGCGACTAATCCTCTATGTACAATTAGGAACTACTACGAACCTAACCTATCCCCTACACTAGATATATTTACTCATGGTTGATCTGCCGTGTTGCAGTTCGGCTCGAGTTAACTGTTAATAACATTTCATATGTTGAATGTCCAACGTGCTTGCTAGTTTTAACACACTGGCGAATCTGGGGATTTATATGTGGATACTATTTCGTTGAGCTCAAGAGAAATTTCAATGAAACCATACTCTTTAGTCGGACAAATTGATTTGGTCGTCCTGAAAAGGACGGATTTAAGTTGTTGATGGAGGGAACATGGTTCGCGATTGAAATTTCTTCTCGATTTTCTTGGGCAGCAGGACGGCCTGGATTTTTGGTAGGACGCCACCGTGTGAAATAGTCAAACCGGAGAGAAGTTTGTTCAGCTGCTCGTCGTTGCGGATGGTCAACTGCAGGTGACGTGGGATGATTCTTGTCTTCTTAATGTAACGGGCGGCGTTTCCTACCAACGTTCTCGGCATGTTTGCCCTTCATGAGCAGACGGTCAATACTACCGACTGAGAACTGTAAGCCGACGCGGTTCGAACGGGATTTTGCCTTTCCCTCAACCTTTCTTTTCCAGAATCCGAATTGAGAATGATGGTTGGTCGGACGTCACCACATGTTTTATAATCGCTGGCACGGTAACTGTGGATGTATGAACCAATCAGAGCGTGGCGCAAATATGTTGTCATTTTCGAACAATAGTTTAGTGCGTTTAGAAATTTTTCTTATAAGTACTTTTTAATTAGTTTAAACAAATGTAATGAATTTAGTTAGCAACAGGGATTCAGCTTTGATGTTCTACCTCGAATGAAAAACTATCGTAAAATTTCTGTGGGCCAGACAGGAGATATTATCGTTCAAAATCTCCCATCCTGCGTAACTCGGTCGATTTCAGAAATTTTAGAACGCTGCCCCTATACAGGAATAGAATGAGAGACGTAAGTCCTACGTCAAAAGAAGAAAAGGAAAGCCCCAAATATTTTCAAATCAGTGCTTGCTGCATTGTAAACGATGATTGCATTTCACTACGTTCGCGAGTTGCTAAAGCTCGAGTCATTTAATATCTGGAGCATTTTGTCTCAAAGAAATTATACTTGATGGAGGCCGCGAACCGGTCAGGTTCAAACATTGCGAAGTCGTTTAGTTTGGCTAAATCGACCATGTTTAGCGTTCTCACATTTCCGTGAGCGACATACTATCGATCGGTAGGATTATGGCAAGCATCGTAATGAAACTAGGATCGGAAGTTGCATTTGAAGGTGTTGTGAGATCGATTACGGCAAATCCAGGTCTGTCGGATTATGAGATCACCACGAAAGTCAATGCCAGTCAAAGCACCGTCAGAAGGATTCGTCTGCGAGAAGAATCTCGCTCTTTTCGGGCCAGTAAGCAACCAACATCCAACAGGACACTAAAGCCGAAGCTAGTGGCCAAAAGACATGCCCGGAAGTTGTACAATGAGTTCTTACGAAGTACGAAGGATGAATCCTCATGGACGACGAAACGTACGTGAAGATAGATAGCTTCCCGGACAAATGTTCTATAAAGCATGTCTCTAGCAAGTTCAAATTCGTTTTTGCCGATACATTTGCAAGAAAGCTCATGATCTGGCAAGGTACTTGCAGCAGCGGACCAAAAAAACCAAGATTTTCATGAGAAACAATACTATGGATTCAAAAATGTACAAGCAGGAGCTGAAAAAAAAACGTATTCTTCCGTTCATTAAATACCTAGCTTAGCTTAGGTCTATTGTAAAGTTTCGGTCTTATTTGGAATGCTTCCACTACAGCGGAGAAGTACTACAGTGGTATCGAGATAACCCAATTGGGCAATTGTCAAATAGAAGTTGAAGAAAGATAAATCGGGGTGCAACAGAGATGAAGAGATAATGGTACAAAATTGCCGTTCAGGTCAGCAAACAGAGTGTCCAAAATATGATGAGTGGTATTCGAAGAAAAGTTCGAGATTTCATCAAAACCAAACCGGAATATTTTTTTTAAAGTGCAATAAATTACCTTTATTTTGAGCACTCGACATTTTTATTCCATTAAAATGGATCCGAGATAGCAGCGTTTATTTTTTATGCGTTCAGATATGAAAGCTTTATGTGTTATGTACATTCTGCTTTCGCTTGTGCTGTGTTCTAACGTAGTCTCTTTTGCAAAACACAAGCTGTAGAACTTGGTCGTCGAAAGGATAGAAAACATTCGACAAACATTTGACAATCCAATGGGCTCCTGGGCTGAGAGTTTCCTCGAAAACAAACATCAATGAAATCTTCAAATAAGCCTTGAATAAATTGTGTAAGTTCTAGAATTTGACTCTAGAAAATGTCCATAAAAATGGTTCCTAATTTTTTAAGTATTTTAAGGCTTCCTTGGCTCGTTGTTCATTTTGAAATAAATCAGGATTTGATAAAAAGTGTAGAAGGAGAGTCAATATTTATTGCGGCACTTTCAAACTTGCGTAACTTCTTTCATACTTGACGCATCTTAACCAAATTGTGCCCAGTTTTTCTATAGATTGTTTGTTTACAATCGCTCAGTTGTGCAGGTGTCAAATCAACAAACCGAACGCGATAGGATTTTGTTCATCAAAATGCACAATCCGGGGTTGTCACATCGTGCCTTGGGAAAACTGACGAATATATATCAGTCTCAGAAGTCATCCAAAAGTTCCAGGAACAAATGACAATGGATCACAAGCTATGAGCTGGAACCGGTAACAACGCGCAAAAAAAACCGAGAGAACACTGATTGCTCATTTCAAGCGGAATCCGAATAGCTCGACGTGGGACTTTTCCAAAAAAATTGGATGTTTTGGAAAGGTTCGTTCAGGGGGCAAACAACCAATCGGGACGATGCCAGCAGAGTATTCCCAAAACGCGTACCCGGAAACTCTACACGAAGTTGTTAACGAAATACCAGTGCTGCGCCATTGATGATGAGACCTACATTAAAGCGGATTTTAAGAAGTTGCCGGGACACGAATACTTCACGGGTAAAGAAAAACTGTGAATGGCCGTTTCAAACGGTAAAAATGTTGTCGACATTCGCTTCGAAGTATCTGATTTGGCAAGCCATATGCACTTGTGGCAAACCGAGTGATCCATTCGTGACCATAACGGTGAAATTCACAAAACTGAGTGCCTCTGAAAACGGCTTTTGCCACCCGTTGTTTAAAAAACCGTTGTTTCAGAAGATCAAAGGTGAAGCAAAAGACGAAAAGGAAATGATGGGTAAGTAAAAAAAACTGAGAATCGGGACCGCACTACACCAGACTTTGGTTGTAAGCCTTACAAAAAACGTAAGGTTTATGGCGTTTCAGAGGCTACCAGCAACAAGCGCTTGGATCGAGCCAAGATAATTCCTTCTGCACGCTGGTCAGGAATTCGTTTTTCTCGGACGATAAACTGTTCGTGCTGCAGCAGCCGCACAATGTGCAAAAAAGACCGGGTGTGGGCGCCAACGAGGGACAGCATTCCTGAATTCAATATAAACATCCCTCGGTTCAAAAGTGTAGCGTCGGTGATGGTTTGGGGGGGGGGGGGGGGGGGGGGGTCAGTATGCAAACGTGGTAAGCTCTTCTTGATGTTTATTGAGAAAAAAAAAACGTCAAAATTAACGCGGCATACTACAAAACTGGGGTTTTGGAGAAGGTTGTTGCCCCCAGTCTCCGAAGCCTCTACGGAGATAAGCACTACGTGTTCCAGCATAACGGGGCACCAGCCCACACGGCTAATGTGGTCCAAGCCTGGTGTCGGGACAATTTAACCGACTTTCTGGACAAAACTTTGTGGCCTCACAGCTCCCCGGTTTTGAATCCTCTCGACTTTTTTGTTTAGTCCTAGATGATGTCGAAGCTGAACGCAATCAGCGCCTTGGACGAGTTCAAGACGGTAGTTCTCAGTCAGCGTGCCGCTTGCGACGCGTTCGAGAAACGTTTGAAGCTCGTAAAGAAGTACAAAGGTGGGGGGGGGGGGGGGGGGGGGTGTCATTCCAAGAGAAATGTTGGACACGTTCCTTATAACATTGCTTTCAATAAAATGAACCCGAGAAAAAAATATTCTCAATTTTTTCCCATATTTTGAACGTGTATCCGAACCTCTTGAACACCGTCTAAATGCATATACAGAACTACTGTAAAAAATTGGTTTCATTTCGATAGCTATACCCGACTCACCAATCAATCTAAAGTGTCGCAATAATTATATTTTAAAGCGCTATAATTTCGATATTACCAAGATTTAATCATCAATTAATCGTTTGAGATGCCAGATATTTCCCGGTTTTCTTATTTTTTCTGGTCAAATAGTCACCCTGTATTTAAGATTTAAACTGAGTGTATCGAATCCGCCAAATAAAAAGAATTAAAAATAATAATAAAGCAAAATTGGGCGACCCCAGCGTAGTGGTTAACATCCATACCTCTCATGCCAAAGTCATTTCATTTTCATTTTCATTTTGCATTTGTTGAGGCAATAAGAGCGCAAGTCAGTCCAAAGCCGATGGTGAAGGAGGGGTAATGGCAAACTAGTCGATTCAGACCACATGAACTCCATGGGAAGGAACAAGGATAGGTTAGGGTAGGTGGATAAGGTAGGGCGTTTTGGACCGGTTATACTGATAATTTGAAAAAAGTGGTTCAATGTTTTATTTTTTTATTTTTAAAAGTGATTAAATGAAGTGTTAATTTGAAATTCTCCTTGTTTCCAAATAACAGTCGTTCTACTAATACGCTCAACAAGTTTTTTTTTACTAGTGTTTTTAAAAAAAAAAGTGAAGCTGATCATAAAATCGTTAATTTATAACTCCGTATTACAATGATATACGGCAAATCCCGAAAAGATATAGAGAACCATTCCCTGTAGTTCGTATCAATGTGACCAGGCTATTTCATGTTGTTGTGTGACTGTAAATTTCATGTTGTTTTTACGCTGCAAGGTGCTATATCAAAGTAACAAAAAACCACCGAACACTGTAAAATTTTCTAAGTGTGTAGAATTAGAATTGCAATTTAGGTATGTTTGGTGTTTAGTTAATGACAATCAATGAATAAACAACAATGAAAGAATTGCCACGCCAATGAAAACTGCACCCCCTGTCGTGTCTCTTAACTACTTGATGTCAGGCGTCTACAAACTGTTTCTAGCCTCGTCTAAGCGTCTAAGCGCCTTGCGCAGAGGCCGCCGGTAGCACACCTCTTTCATTCTGAACAAACACACTTATGACCAACCCCAGTGATACGATACTCTGAGTTCCTAAACGGGCCCTCCGCATCCCACAAAACCACAATACGTATGGCCACGGTCTAGAAGTCCACTGCATAGGAAATTCTATGACACAGATCAAACTTCCACCTCAAATTGAATATTAAATGTTTTCAAAATTGAATAAATCTATCTATGATTAAATTTTTAGTGATTTGCGGCCTAACCCGCCGATATTACACTCAACTTTAGTGCCTGTATACATGCGTGCTACGACGCGGCTATTAAATAGAAAGAGGAGCGAGTGTGATATTATCACTACTTTGTGTGGCTGAACCTTTGGCTCTCCCATGAATGATTCATTAGAGTAGAAGGTCATACAATGACATGACCTAGCGACATCTATCATGAATCAGCTATCTCGAATGCATCATTAACATGAGATTAGGCCCTCCCAGCAGCGTCCAGGTACAAAATCCAGCCATGGAGAGGGCCATACCCTTTTTTTTTATTGTTCAGATACATAACCTCCATTTTCTTTTGTAAAATGACCACAAAAGGTTCTATGGTGGAAACTGAATACTTTTGTTGTGAATAAGAGAATCAATGGTACATAGGATACATTTAAATGTAGTGTTACAATTGGCTCTACAGTACACTAAGGTTTTTTTTTGCACGGTTTTTTTTTACACGGTTTGCTTACGGCGATAACTCCAGAACGGAACAACTTATCGACCTAATTCAAATCTTATTTTACGTTTTGGGCAAAAAATTAATATGGCGGTGCTTTTCAAAAAATTTTATATTTTTTGTTGTAAATAATCAAAATTTTAAATTGTATTTTGACCATTGCATGAAAAGGTAACACATGCAAACGAAATCGGAGTAATTTAAAATGTTTATACATGCGAATTTTTCAACTCAATTTAGTCTTTTTTTACACGGTTTCATAGTAAAAGTGGAACGTATCCCCCGTGCAAAAAAAAACCTTAGAGTATTTTCAAATAAATGATCTTGTTGTTATATATCAATTATTATTGTTGTTAATGTTAACCAATTTCAAATAAATAGTTAGCTCTAAACGTTAACTTTTACAATGAACATCGTTTAAATAATGCTATGAAACTATAAAACACTAGTTATCTGCATTACTAAAGAAATAGGATTACAATGATTAGTGCGAATATTATTTGGCTAAATCCTCATTTTTTTAGTTGGCTAGAAATGGCTTTTATATATTCCTCATATGCGACATTTGGATCGGCCTGCTGTAATAAGCACATCATCTTTTTGTCAGTAAATAGATATGCGTGTAATATATGACACCACAAAAATTTAATGATTTCAAGACGAAAATGCTTTCAGTCAATTATACACTCTGTTGGTTGTACGGTATTTTAGCAAACAAGAGGTGCACGCGTAGACTTTTTTTCTTTGACAGTTTGACTTACGCACCTGACCACAATAATGCGTAGCCTGCTGTGTAGCATCGACGATAACGACGATGCCTTGGAGAAGAAGTGCTTTACTCGACACTCAAGCCAATCCTATTATGAAATCGTTGCCGAAAGAATAAACAGCACTAATAAATCCGTCTGCCGACTGCGAATGTCAGTCCGTCGAAAGGAAGAAGACACACCATAGTGGTTTAGAAGGGTATCGTCAGGCGGAGCAATTAGCTCGCTTTGGAAGATTGGAAAATCGATTTCAGTGCGTATTTCGATACGTGTGACCACAACCGGTTACGCGGCCGGACAGTGCCGAATCGTAGGTTGCGTTTGTCAACCACTTACGCACGCGGCGAAATTGTTAGTACCTGCATATCAATGGGCAATACATTTCGAGTTAATCTTTACGGCATATGGTTGCGCTCCAGTGATCTTATAATTTATCGATCTTATGTTCCATGAAGATTAAGTTGGCAATTTTCGCCGTCCGAGTAGCTTCGTTTGGCGGATATAATGTTAGCTTTAAGAAGCATTTTTTAGTATAATTTTAATTGCTTGCCAAGCGCAGGGTTAGAAAACTAAATGGTTACGCATTCGCTCGTAGTACGTGCTCCATTACTCGCAAGATTACACTTTCTTTGCATTGCAGAGGTTTCCACCAGTTGAAATAATAAATTGAATGCGTATCAAAATTCTAACTAACTTAGAGACAATGAGTGATTAGTGAACTGTATTTATTAATACTTCATAAAAAATCATAGCTACGCATGTTGCAGATGTAGAAGAAAACGCTCGTGTTTGTTCAATTCATTCACAACCTGTGTTGAGTAGCGATAATTTGTCATATCAGTTCGAATTCCATAGAAGAAAAACATTCCTAGGTGCAGCTATTTGAGTTTGTTAAACTATCGTTTTTCTCCTAGCAGGTTGAGACCAAATAGCAGGACAAATACAAACAACGATAACCAGACCGGTGATAACAAATTCAACATTTCTGGCAAATAGATAAGAACAAGCTTGTGCAAGTTGATCCTATCTTTCCGAATGGCTTGCAACTTCTAAAAAGTATGACTCAAATTTGAAGCAAACCTCGTCCTACCTATCGATTGCATTTTAATTGCATTCCTGCTTTCTTACTTCTATCTCTTTCTTGTCGGTTGCATTTGGGTAATCAATAACGGCACGAGGCCCAGGGCAAGTAATTATTAGCACATTGCACAGTAGTGTAAACCAAACAGTAAACAGAAAACAAAACAAAAATAAATCGACCTACCTGTTTCGTCGGTGATTGATACTTGAACAGACCGGGCCGATTGCTGTTCGACAGGAGGCCTATTTTGTCTTCCGATACGGATTTGACGTCTTCGATGCCCGTGCCGAGAAGTTCATTCTTGAGCAAACAGCTGTAGGCAACGCTGTCTCGGGCCGTTTCGCCGCAGTCGCGCTGCTTCTTGTTCGACTGAGGGGAATTCTCGTTCGATTTGGTACTGAGTGAGGCAAAATTAGTCTGCCAGTTGTTGTTCGACCTGCGGTAATGAGAGGAAAAGTTTTTCGATACATTAACGATTTTACCTTGGCCTAGATTTCGGTGTGGGTGATACGAAATATTCATGGCCAGTATCAGCACAACAATGATTGCCTCCGCGCGAATCGCGTAATGATGTATATTTCAATTAGCCTGATTGTAGGAAAGGGGTGTTGTACCGTTAAGTAGGTTGACAGAAGTGAGTATATTTTATTTATGAATTGGGAACGTTCATTAAGTTCTACTCGTTTTTATGGGGTGGGCTTTTTTTGGAAATTGTGACGACACATTTTTTAAATCGATATAAATAAAAAAAAAACCTAGTTGTGACATATAGGAGATTGTCGTCTAAATTTTCAAAACCAAAAAATGATTTTGCAGACAAATGGTCATTTCAGAAATGCGTGCAAATTTTCTTTAGGTAGACAATTTATTTGCCTACTCTACTGAACATTTTCTGATGGACATATGAATAGGAAAAAAAACAACTTTTTCATGACTAATAACGTTTGCTGGGTTTATGTTTGAACCATCATGCGTCTCCATTGAACATGTGTTTTTTTTTTAATAACTCTAAATTCTAAAATGGGTATTTTCTGCGTGACATGTACATGTACGGTTGCATTAGATCTATCAAATCTCAGGTAATTTACCACATCTGAAGCACAAATCTTCGAACTGCTGTGGAACGTGTCAGCTGAGCCAACCTTCTGATACGGTAGTATTGAACTCTTCTAATATAAACAGTCAACAGCACACCGAAGTCAAACGAAGCACTAACTTGAATAAACACATTAGCGCAACGGTGCGGCTCATTCAGTCCATTCGCGGACTCCGAGCTGCGAGCTGTAGAAAATTTCGCTGTCTTATCACTCTCTTAGGTGCCTAAGATAAGAGCTGTCCAAGTAGTTCAGGCGAATCAATTGTCAGCGATTATGATCTTAGCAACGTGCAAGTAGTCGGCGGCGATCCGCGTAGGAGGGCTAATTAGCCGAATCATGACAGGGCAAATGAAGGAGCGCATACCGAACATACTTTCTCTATATAGGCACCACACAATAGAACTAATCTTCAAGATTGAACGGATTAATAAATAAAGGGTGTCCACGGTATAAGTTGATTATATAGAACTATTCGCCAAAACTAAGTTCATGAACTGATTTTCATGAAACATTCAGGGAATGAACAACAATATAAAGCTTGAGTCATTTAATATCTGGATGCTAAGAAACGGATCAATCTCGGAAGCATGTTAATGAAATAAAAATGTTAAGTACTCAATATGAAGGTCATTTATTGCACTTAGGAGGGAAAATAGCGAAAAAATTACTCCTATTTGGTTTTAAGGAGGCTCGAACTTTTGTTCGAATGCTACTCATCATATTTTGCACAATCTGTTGGCTAATCAGAGCGCCAATTTTGTTCCACCATCTCTTCATTTTGTTGCATCCCGAATCACATTTCTACTCTTCTTCGACTTCTGTTTGACAATTGACAATATTTCTCAATTGTGCTAATTGGGGACAGTTGGGGGGATTGATGTCCTTTTTGAAGATATCCACCCTGTTGTCTCGATACTGTATAGCTTGATTATAGTTCAGTATCTTTGGATCGGTTGCAACCCCAGCGATCAGAGGATTGAGATCCTTTGGCACGACATTGAATTTATTCGGAAGTCATTTCTTTAGCCACTTATTTTGTAGACTTGGAAATTTACAGTTGCACTTGTTACGAAAGGCTTGCTTCATTTCGATACTTTCTATTTCCTGAGGGACTCTGGAACATCGATCTTGTCTTTTGCAGTCACATACTACCGTATGCGTGATACCGTTTGCACCATCGTACAAATAACGTTCCCGTTTCACCTGTGCATACAATGCCTTGGGTTTCTTTGCATACACGTAAGCTATAATTCATATCATAGTAGGCTGTGAGTAAAAAAGTCAATTTCCTTAGTTGCACCATGAAGAAGTGTCAGCGTATTTGTGATTTGTTCCACGGGCAAATGTCACAAAAAAAATTTCGTGGGAGTATCCCGATGGACCGTGAAAAAGGTCTTAGACTGAGAAAAGAAAGGACAAAGATCCGTGAAGGAAGCCACAGGTCGCCCGAGGTCAGCTTCCTAGCGTTCGTTACCGGTGCCATCAAAATGAATATTCGGGCGAATCCTGTGCGTTCAACGAGGCAAATGGCGAAGGAACACGGGATCAGCGACTTTACGGCACGGGAGACCGTAAAGGAAGATTGCGGGACGAAGTCGAGGGCACGGAAGAAACTTACATGATTACCAACCGCATCTGGGAGCTACGAGTCGAGCGATGTAAGAAAATCTTGAGAAAATCCAGCAACACCGGTGATCCTGTTCACCGACGAGAGCAAGTTTATCGTCGATCCCTTAACAAATTCTAAAACCGATTGCTTTATTCCGGTATAAGACGTGGTCGACGAGCATGAAAACGAGTCAAATAAAACCTGTTTTTGCTTGCGGTGAAAGGAAATTACGTTGCAGTTAATAATGGGCATTAAAATGCGGGAACGCCAACTCTACATGTGATCTACGATAATTTGTAGCTTCACACAATCAGCGATGCTAAAGATTGTACTCGAAAAAATGCAACACTATCTTTTGTGTATAACTTTTTATTGCATAGGTTAAAAATTGATTAAATTTTGGGTAACACTAGTTTAGACTATAATGTTTACATGTGCAAAATTTCGCCACAATGTGTCAAGTGGTTATCGAGATGGCTTCCAAACATGAAGTGTTTTGACAAAAAGTTATGGGTGCAGTCGTGGAAAATCCACTCCCACAAGTGATCGCGAAAGAGTTGAGAATCGACAATTAGACCGTCCGGTGTGGTAAAATCGTTTAAGGTCATACGACCCAGCGGCGAGCTGGCAGCGGAAGAAAAGCAAAGACGAGGGACCCCGTGAACGCAAGGAAGGTGAGGGATTACGTCAAGCGCAATCCGAACCATTCGATTCGGGACGTGGCCAAGAAGGTCAATTTTTCCGTCTGGTTCGTCCAGCAGACAATGAAGCGGGCCGGCACCATCAACGGCCAAATATATGAAGAAGAATACTTCCAGAAGCGCCCTTCCTCCGGTCCCCCGAAGAAGACACTGTTTTGGCCGAATCTGGCGTCGTGTCATTACGCGAAACCGGTGATGGAGTGGTACGAAGCCAACGATGTTGTTTTTGTGACCATGAAGGCAAATCCGACAAACTCACCAGAAATTCGCCCAAGAGAAAAGTTCTGAGCGATAATGAAGGGCAAGCTCCAGAAAACAGAGAAGGTCTTCAAAAGCGACAAGGATTTAAGAAAGAGTGGATGAAAGTGCGTAAGAAATTTTTGGTGATCATTTTTGTCTGTTGCATTTTTTTCGAGTACAATTTTTAATAATGATCATATGCATTTTAACATCATCGGCATAGAAGAGCCGTTATCCAAATGGCAGAAAAAATAACTCTTGGCGAACAAGGTAAAAGGAAAAATCCGTAAGATAAGATTTGAACCAACAAATCATAGCTCGCGAGACTCGGATTATTTCAAGCTTGTTCACAAGAATACAGTGGTTGAATATAGCTGGGCCGGCAGCAAACGAGGTGTCCATAGATGAAACGGTCGAAACACGAATGCATCTCATGGAACATTACTTATAGCTACTATAACTTAGTTTGAAGAGGTCAAGAATCCGTTATACCTCCCGTAAAAACAACAAAGAAGAAGAAGAAGAATCAAATGTTGAGCATCGAGATGGCACTTTTTAGCTACAGAATGGGCGGTTTGCTCACCAAGCTGAATCGACAACTCTAAACTAATTTCTTTACTGTTACTGTTAATAAATGCTCAGAAACGTTTCGCATTTTTACAGCAAGATGACTGCGTCCGAAATACATGTCGACGAGACGAAATATGTTGTATTTTCTTAACGTATTACGTCAACATCTGCGTAAAGCTTTATACCAGTTCAAGTGGTGGCTAATCATTGCATTGGTAAAAAAAAAGACGAGCAAATAAATTTAATCAAACACACCTTTTGTCGGGTTGTGCCTGTTTCAGTTTTGGGGCAGTTAATTTCATATGAAATCATTGTTTACGTTCCTTGACGTAATTCAATGTTGATGTAGGTCTAGTGTAAAATTAATAATTTATAAGTGTGCTATTCGAACATGTCATGTGCAATTGACACCGAAACGATCCTCAAAACCAATTGGTGCTGATCAATTGGCAAATCTCAGCATTCGACTACCATTGCTTATCGAATGTTGCAAATCTGCTTCGTAGTTCATCTGAACATAAAAATATTTAAAGCCCCTTATTACGAGTGTCACTTCACGGTGTAAAAACCCACGTGCAAATCAATTGGAAATCACTGTCTTTATTGCGTGTGACGTATGATATGAGAACCATAATAAGGCTAATAACACCTTGATTGACATATAATTACTCGCTTAACATTTAAACATGGCTTTCATCGTTCAATATGTTCATCATTTTGTTCCGGCCCTCCAATTCCAGAGGGGGAATTCCAGCTTGCTCGCTGAGGCAAGTTTGATAAAATTAAAGCTTTTTCATTCCTTTATATTGCCGCATTTTAGCCCCACCGTACAACGTATAACGTTTACATTAAAAAAATGGACTTTTTTGGATGGTGATAAAAAAAGCGAAGACAGATAACTGCTTTTGATAAATTTATCATGGAAGGTAATTATTTAAGCTTACTTGCAAAAAAATTCTACGCCCTTGCGAGCGGCCTTCCGGCAGTTAACCGGAACATTCGCCATGGCGGACGAAAACATGCGTGTAGGCATGTTTTTGAGTTCTTTCTTCGTTTTATTTATCAATTTCTCCTCAGTTTTCGACAAAATTGTTGGGGATCTTATGCTTCAGGTTGGCCCAGAAATTCTCGATGGGACGCAGCTGGGGGCGTTGGGCGGGTTCGCCGACTTGGGTACCACATCGATATTCAGCCGCTGCATCTCCTCCAACGATCGCTTTCGAGTAGTGGGCCGACGCCAGATCCGGCCAGAACACCGCGTTTTCGCCCTTATGGTATTTCTTGATGAACGACGCAACTTTCGGCAGGCATTTCGTACTATAAATTTCCCCGTTCACGGCCAGTCCGGAGCGTAAGAAGAGCGGCTTTGACATCCCCTTCTCGCTGATTGTCAGCCACAGCAGCACCTTCTTGGGAACTTGGTGTGTGAAATGAACTTCACCTCGGAGCTCACTTCCTTCGTGGGGGAAGTAAAATACGAAGTGCCCTGCCAGTCGTTGCCATCCAGGGTGAGATAGGTCTCGTCGTCCATCACCACCGCCACGTCGCGATTCGCCGGGAAAATCGAGTTGACCATCTTATTCACCCGCTGCCGCTGCGTCATTGCCTGCAGCTCCGATACCAGTGGACGTGACTTCCGCTTCCTGACATGTATGTTCATGTTCGCCAATCACTGTTTTACCGGTTGAACCGACCTCCCGGCTAAGCGCACGCAGCGATGTAGCCACTTTTCCCTCAGTCTTCCTTTCAGCATCCTTTGGAGCTACTTGTCGCTCAGGGTCGTCGGTCGTCCGGAACCGGGCTTTCTTTCGATGCTCTGATTGTTGTCTAATAGTGCCAAGATGTTGTAGATGCCGGAACGGGCGTATCCGGCGTCCACAAAGTGCCGCACGATGTCCGTTTTCGACGCGGTGGGGTGCCGTTCTTTGAACGCGCACACTTCTGAACGGAGTTGCTTCACTGTTTTTGCCATCACGGTTAAAGTACAACTGATAGAGCTGTCAAATTTTGTCTGCTGACTCATGGGTTACTATGATTGATGCTACATGGGTAGTTTCGTCAGTGCGGTTGAAGGTAAACCCATGAAAAATCGGCAATTTTTGTCCAGTTTTTTTTTAATGCATACGTTACTCCAACTATCAACACCGAATACCGCAAAAGCAGTTTGGTGTTGGAAGGGGATATCCACCTATTATGCTCAAGTAGGTAGGACATTGCCAAGGTGTCAGTCTGCCATTTGTCCACAGTTTATGGCAGCAAAAAGTTTCTACAAGCTCTTCAACGAGTGAATTATTCACAGCTGGTTCTTCTAATCGGCGATTTCAATTACCGTTCGAGCCGCTCCATCCGACGCTGGAAGATGATGCTCAGATCCGATTTCGGCGTTGTGTTTATTCTGGACATCAAGAAGACTCCGTCTATGTTTTCGGTTGATGCAGATGTGGGTAAATTTGATTTTAGGAGCACTGAGCAGTGAATTCGTGCCGGAGAAAATCAACGATCAGACAATATTATTAATGCAAACAAAGGCACAGGCTTCGATAGCGGTCAATTAATAACAGTGGAAGTGCTTCTACAATACCAACTTGAGGGTCAATTACAATATTTTGTCCCTTTAAATTTTCCAGCTATCCCGAATCAGAATACTTCTAGATTCTCTCCGGTGGTAAAAAATAGAGAATCATATTTTTCTCCGCTTTGATCTTGTGCAGAATTCCTATGAACCCCAAGAAAGGTCTTATTGTGAACCTCGTGGTCAAGCGACGTCCCCTGTCGTTCAGAACTTGATTAACTCGAAGAGAAGGGTCGATTTGACCGAAAATTTCCGCACTGGTCCACTGGTTGTTAGATTCAGTTGTCCGTTGTTATTTGCTCTATGTTTAATGTTCAATTTGTACAACCTTAGTTGAAAACGGTATAAGTATCTTATAATAGAATCTCAAGGCGAAACTTAACAGAAAGCCGACATTGATTTATCATTTACGAGAAATTGGTCATGAATGTGCAAAATGTCGTGCTTGTATGATCTTCGTTTCTTGTACATCTTATCCCCATAAATAAAGTTGTACAAGGCTAAAAAAAACTGCGAAAAATTCACATTCATGCATTGACATAGAATGAACAAAATATTAATATTAATTGGCGTGAAATTGGAGGTACGAATGCTCAAAGAAGCGCGAAATAAATGTATTTCTATGCCCTTAGGAAAGCCGAACCCGCAAATTAGGAGATCCCTTCCTTATTCGCACATCGTCTAGTTCGAAACACAATCGTCAAGCAGCTAATATTATCCAGTCCAGCCCAAGTGTTCCTTCAAAATAGGGTAAAGCACCGTACCCCACCAATGCATGTGTAGCTTATTTAGCGCTGTAATTTATTAATGACATTGCTAAACGCGTATCAGATCGGTAATGTTATGATTTTACGTTTTCAATGTTCGTTTTTCTGTGTTAAGGGGTTGTTATTCAAGCATGGCAAGATTATCGCTGATCAATTTGAAGGTAACTTGCTAAAAGGTGAGATAATTAGTGATTAGTGTACCTTTTAATTTGCTTCAGAAATACACAGCTTAGTCGAAATTATATTGGACGACCTCCAATTCATTGGAGTTGTTATCGTCCACGTAATGCGAAGAATAATACTACTCTCACTAGTACAAACATGTTGCTTCAGTTTTCTTGACTATGGGTTACTGTGGCTTTCCTTCCCACGAGGTATTTCATTGTTTTGAGTTGCAGAAATGGGTTGCTAAGTCTTAAATCAAAGTGATTCAAAATTAACAAATCTATCCAAAAACTTTTGCTGACATCAATCGTATTTAGCTGCTTACTAGTACTAACTATTGTAATTGTAGATTGACAAACGTAAACTGGGTACAGAAATTGTGAATCGTCTGTTGAATGATTCAATAACAATAACATTAATCTCTCATTGCATCGGTAAACCCGTTTACATTTTTTGTATTTCGTAATTCTTATCTACAAGTTGTGAATTGATAATTAGAACACTTATCCTATTTCTATACAAACAAGTCAACTTAGCAGTGCTGTATCTTCGTTGTTTCTTAATGGATTTCGTTGGTGTGTTAACCCCTTTTGCGCCGTTTTAGCGTAAAAAAATTTTATTCGAATAAAATCAATATAGAGGCTTTATGTTAGTCTTGAAAAACTTGTTTTAATACAATTCATATTTTTCATGCACCGTGACACCATGTTGCGTGTACGCAACGCTGGCGCATCGCTGGACAAATTGACTGGTTCTAAGGGAATGGAACAAAGTTAAACATGATTTGAGATTTATCTAGAACACGCATACCCAGATAAGTGATAAACATTTTTGCAATTTTGTCTACTTTTGAATTTTTTTAGTGTGCGACCTCCATGTTGATGAGTGTGAATTACAATCTATAGTATACTGATATTAAAATGACCCGTGTATCAATAATCAAAATTGAGATCCTCAAATTCGAGCATCCTTTATGGAAACTAAAAAGTGGTCTTAGGGAAGGTTCATTAATTATGTCACGCAGTAACGGGGGGGGGGGGTTTGGGAAAACGTGACAATCCATACAAAAAAAATTGAAGGTCCATACAAAAAACGTGACAAGGGGGGGGGGGGGGGGGGTTTATAAAAAGTCACCTTTTGCGTGACATAATTAATGAACGTTCCCTTATTGTTATATGCGGTGTCTGTAACTTTTAAAGTGGTGAATGAAAAATGATGGATTTAATGCAGATGAGAATTTAGGCTACTTCTGGACCACAGCCGAAATTTCAGCTCAATTGGTTCTCGAGAAAATGAAAGGCAAGCCCACTAACATGACCATTTTGTACGAAAATCAGGCTTTGGTCTTATTGTATTGTCCGTCACTGTATGCAATAGCCAGCTGGAAAATTAATGGCAATGTCTAAATTGGTTAAACTAAAAGCACATTGTTACACAATATGCGAACGCGCCTAAGTTGACCCCATCGGGGCCAAGTATTTTTGAAGGCTTTAAAACCGTCAACGATGGAAGAAGGACGAACGGAAAACAGAAATAAGGAGAAACACAAAATGGAAAACAAATCAATCTAATTGTTCGTGGATTTTATAATTAATATCCACAATATAAAAATAAGTAGTTTGAAGTGTTGTATTTGCACGAAACATTCCTATATTGGCCGATGTTAATCGTGAAGCGACAGATTAAGCACAGGTTAGATGCTTAAATAAGAGAATTAGAGGATTAGATTACCCAATTCGCTTTCCAGACGTAACGAAATTTAGTAGAAGACACTAAACGGAAAATTTAATTTGTTCCCAAGACTGGTACCAATTAAAGACAACGTTCCAGTTATTCAAAAATATAAACTGAATTTAAGTTTGCGGAACGATGTCTTTAATGATTACCATGCTTGAGAACACACATGGTCCGCATATTAAATGTATTGGGAACCTGTGTTATTTGTAAGACCATTTTTGACCATTTTATTGTGGTATTTACATTTTTTCCAATAAATAAGAGTGGGTTATTTTCCGTAAATTCATGTTATTACAGTGACAGGCAATACAATAAGACCAAAGCCCGATTTTCATCCAAAATGGTCCTGTTTGGAGGCTTGTCTTTTATTTTTCCGTTAAGTAAATTAACTGGAATTTTGCCTATTGAGGAATGGAAGTAAAGCTAAAGTGAGGTTTAACATCGTAGTATAAAACTGAAATTGATAATAACTTTCTGGGTATTTTTTAAACTGTATGGAATTGATCAGTATCGTAATTATCGCCGATTTTCTGCTCTTTTTAACACCAATTACTTTGCCTAGACAGCTCGAAAAACAATTTTTCTAGAGCACCATCTACGACGTTCAACCTTACTTTTGCATTACCTGGATTCTTCCATAGCGTAGCAATAATCTGAATTTTCATCTTTAAAAAATTCCTAATTTTTCAGTCAGCATTGTAACTTTTACCACTTACGAGAAAACAATAAGGCCATATTTTGAATTCTATAGTTTAGGCTATGTTGATGAATTTGAATTACGATCTATAGTATACTCGTACATTAAAAATCGAATTTCAGATCCCCAAATTTAAACATTATTTATGGACATCAAAAGGTGGTCTCGGTCGTAAGCGTCGTACGCGGTGTTTGTATGTTGTGAATGAAAAAAATATGAATTTAATACAGATGAGAATTTAGATTACTTCTATACTACAGCCAAAGACCAATTGGATCAAAGAAAAACAGGCATTAAATGGTCATGTTTGGGGATCATTTTGTATGAAAATCGAGCTTTGATCTTATTGTATTGTCTGTCACTGTATCTTCGTTTCTCCCGAACCTATCATCAAAATACATCGAGAAAATTAGAAGGTACAACATTGTAAAATTGACAAAATTGTATCAAAATCGACTAAGATGTATGCTAATTTCCTGTGCTTTGGTCAGTGAGCGTAGGGGCGTTAATGTTGAGAGTGTTCTTGTAATTTGTTCAAAATTGTCTGAGTAAATTTCAATGATTATTCGTGATTGGGTCAGGGAAGATTTTACAATAGTTTACTGTCCATAGGGCTGATACAGTAAAAGGATAGCTTTATTATTATTTAAATATAATTTAAATACACAAATACAAATACAAATTTGTGTGTACGAAATTAAGTAATTTAAAAAAGATTTATTCATGCCCTTGTTAAACTCTTCACTACTTTACAAACGATGAACCATTCTACCAACAGCCCACGTATGTTCAATAAACTTGAACATACTCGGAATCACGAGAATCTCGGAAATAGTCATGTTTAAAACTAATTTCGTTTTTATATTTATTCTCACCTAATTTGCATGATATCAATTAATTGTCGCACTGCGCATTTAGGTACTTCACTGAACCTTTATCAAGAGTTCTAGATCCTCCTTAACTCTAGATGAATCTGAACTCATGATGAATTACAATTTCCAAACAGAACGCATTTGCAAGGTATGGTAAGATCTTTCCATTGATTAATTTGTCACACAAATATTATAGTAAATACGTGCCAAATATTAAACAAACACTACTTAACGATCTCAAGCATTAACAAACAACGTAAGCAAACAAAACCATTATACAACTCGACAATAGTATGATATAAAAGGACAACAGTTGACAAAGCGCATAACAAAACTAGAAGGACTTCATTACTCCGAAAGAACAAAACAAAAAATCTATTCTATCCCAGGCCTAGCACAGAGTTTTCGACGGTATTTAGCGAGCAGCCAGCAACGTACAAAAAAAAACCACTAAGTGTGCTAATTATCAGGCCACCACTGTATATGCTGATATTCAATTGACTTGTTCTGTATATTCAAAGTTACTCCCAAAACAAGAATGCACGAGGCACAACGCATAAGGCCAATACGGAGGAGTTCTCGGTCTAATCTGAATTCTAAATTATTAAATTGAGGTAAGAATCTGATAAATAAAATCTGATAAAACTGAATCTACAAACTACTCGAGTAAAGAATATCGAATCGATGAGGTCGGTCATGGTTAGTCATGACTTCAGTTATTTCACTGAAAACATATAAGCCCACACGATATTTGACTAACACCAACACTGTTTCTAAATAGAACTGACTCAACTAAGGATTACGGTGTGCACTTTCTCCAATCCCACATGTGATGGATTGAAATGTGAACAAAATTCAATGCTACTTACCGGCACGGTATAAACCGGTCCAGCGACGATGACGATTCGCCTCCGTTGTTGAACAGGCTCCGCGCTACCGGACTGCAGTGCTTCAGGATTCGTTTCTCATAGTCCGGACTGAACATTGTATACGTTTCACGTGGCTTTAGTTGCTATCTTCACTGCTTGATATCTTTTGTTCTTTCACCACAAGTTTAGCCAACCACAACTGCTAGCATTCAGCAAACCGACACAGTCCAAATTAGATATCACTCTTATCGGTTCTATTCGGTTCCATGAACCACAGACGTCAGATTTCAGCTTCTGCACAGAACTTTACGTGTGGGAGAAAGAACACTTCGTTTCACTTTGGTGTTAAGGCAGGATTTATTTTTTGGTGAAACCATTAGTGGGTGGTTACGGCTTGATTTAATATTATCCACTTTACTTGCAGTTCTGTTTTCGCTTGACACCGATTGGCTTTAAAAAAGAAAAAAAAAAATAACACAGCTCGTGTGGGCATTAAACACGCAACGAAACAAATTTTACTAAATATAGTAAGAATGAATCCCCTGCTGAACTGAGTTCGACTCGACTGCCACCGGGTCAAATCAACCGCTGCTGACGAGTTTTGGTTCTGAAATGAGGCACCATCGGGAGCGGTTTGTTTTGGTCTATCACTGCGCTTTGCTACTACAGTAACACCCTCCTTCTGTCCCTTGTCGTAACAGACTCAAAAGACGACACAAATACATTGCAAAGGAAAACGGTGAACTGACAGCTGACTTTTTTTTTAAGGAAAAATAATCATTGTGAGCCTTGCACTGCGCATTCGTCGAGGAATCGACGAAGGTTACACACGCATACTATCAAGCTCAATCTCGGGTTTAAATGTAAATGGTACGTAGAATGTTTTTTTTCATAAATTTGTGTGTGAAAAGTTTACTTGTTTATGGATTTTGAATTCCTATAAAACCTATAAAATAAACAGGAATTTACAAAATTCTGAAATAAGGCATTGCTAACAACTTTGTGAACCTTTGTTCTAATATTTAAAAATGGTTTACTTAAGGACACCCCTAGGAAGTATGTGAGAAGTGACAAGCCCATACGATTTTGATAATTCATTATTATTGATTGCTATTCTTTTATGTATATCGCGTATCACGTCCTCCTAAGGGACATCAAAAAAGGAAAACATGAAGAAGCTTTAAATTATATGAATATATACAGAATGCTAGAATACCGGATTATACCGCATTACTCGCAGCAATAAAAATAGATGGCATGAAAAAAAGCATTTCATACAAGTTTATTCAATATTTTGATGCTGGGTAAGATATAAATAGAAATTAAAAAAGATTTGTGAAAAAGAAAAGTTCGCATTGAAAGATCTTTAACTCAAAATTTGCTTTAATGTCCTTTGAAGGACCGCTGCTGGACACACGCATAAAACTCTCAGCTAGATCCCATTTGTCTGACAAACAGATGCAATGCCTGCTAGCTAAATAATCGAATGATCAATTTCACTTAAACATAGGCTATACCGTTAGCTTAGAGTCTTATTACTGGACAATAATACAAAAAGAATTTTAAAATGTTTGCACCAATCGAACGGAAATATTTCTAGGCATCGAGTTCAATAAAGGATATTGTTCGAGCTACATACAATTGAAACATTCATAAATGTTAAGCCTTGTCTTAAAGAGTACATTAATTGAAAGAGTATTTTATTGTACAATCGAAATGGCTTACATCGGCAAATATTTTTCATTAGGGCCTAACTGACAAAAGTAAACAATGGCTAAATTTATAAGGGAAGTCAATAAGCAAAATAAACTATAACCGAAAGAACGCCTCTCTCAATTCCTTGTTCTGTCACGAAAAAGTTTAAAATTATCGTTTTCCTAATTTTATGAATCAGTTGACTATCTGTAGCACTACTCCGGCAGCGGACCAATTATTGTCAATTTTTCACAATTATTAATCCGAATTAAAAGACATCTTATTTTAAACAATATAACAGCGTCGCACTTGAGCTAATCAAGTACAAAACTCAAGTCGTTTGGATTTAATACGGCTGAATAATAATGAAAAATTTACAGAAATTGGTCTGCTGCTGAAGTAGTGCTCCACCCTATACTTTGATAGTAGTTCTCTGCGTAATTTCGCGTTATTCACTACATACTATTACTTACTACTACAATTTTTTTCAAACTATTGAAATCCAACAAACGACCGGACTTTTATAGCCTAAAATATATAGTTTCAATATTAGTTATTATAATTTGAATTCTGCATCGTTGTTACCTAACAATCTGCTCTAACTACTCTATACTTGCATCCAGCACAAAGCATATCGATTACATGGTTTGCGGGGGAGGGGATACAACTAGTTAAGTAAATTAGCTTTCACACAATCGTGTACAACCTGTAATTTTATCAACCAACTACGGAGAATATTTCCCCAATGCAAACCGAAACAGCAGTAGCTATGTTGTTTGGCCTGAACTACTCTATCAATGTAGTTTCCCAGCAGCAGGAAAATCGAACACTCGAACCAAAATCGCTCCCTCCATTCAAACAAGCCCTATTTTAATCGCACTTTTCGGCTTGAGCGTCGCGATGTAACACACTTATTTCACGTACCCGTTGATTTGCACATCCGAACGAAAGCAATTTCGATTCTATTCGTCCGCTAAAATTCTATTTTCCGGAGAAAAAATTCGATTTTCCTCCAGACAACAAACTCACACGTCCACCGTTTTTTAAAACCACACGAAAGCAAAGATGAATAAAAAATCATAGGGGGAAAAGGCGAGCGAGACCTTTCGTCGATTTTTTTATGTCAAAAAGATATCTCTTTGCGTTGGCTAGAACGAGAAAGTGCTACCGAATGTGGTTGCAAAACAAATGATCCTTCTCTTTCTCACGACCGTGTGGGAACGGTTTATTTTTGACCTTTTTTAACGCATACTCCACCTGCGCATTTCCATAACCGTTGCTTCGTCTAGATCGATTCTCATCGGGCAACATCGCTGTCGACAGTAGAAGCCATAAATAGGGTCCGGTTTAACAAATGGCCACGCTAAGACTCAATTACCCATAAAAAGGTAATTGTTTCACCCATATATGGGTAACTGAAGCAATACTCATAATATGGGTAAATTTTACTCACTAAAGTGGGTCAACTTCACTTACAATTTGAGTTAAGTGATATTACCTAAATATGAGTAAATGCATATTACCCATATTTGGATGAAAAAATAAACATTGGCAGTTCGTAAGCTTCATTGGATCGAGTAGGTTGGTTATGATTCCATCTTGCGATTCAACAGATTGAGGTCCATCACGAAAGTTGGAATTGCGGAGTAGAAGATGGAAGAACTGAAAAAAAAATCCGGATTCGTTCCGAAAATTGAGCGGTGAGAAGGTTGTGGCAGAGTTGTGACCTTGGAATTGTACAGAGAATACACTACGATGAGAGGGAGTGGAAGGAATCACAACATCTGAAAAAGTAATGCCGTTCTTGTTTTTTAACCTGATGGGTTCAACCATTCGATCAATAATTGTTGTGATCAACTATTAGTCATTTGTTTTTAATCACTTCTCAGCAATATTTGCATTACTTGTTATGGAACAAATAATCAGCAGTTAGTCCAATTGCTATAGTAGTAGTATAATTGAAGCACAGAGAAATCCATATCCATATGCATATTTGCGTCTAATTTCAAGGTAATGTTTTAGATTTATTTGTTTATTTGTTTATTAGAAGTATACATCAACAGACCAAGTTTAGGTCCTAATGATGTTAAATAGGAAAAAACAGATGCAAGATGTAAGTTATCCCAAACATTATTTTTATTTGCATAAATAAAAAAATTATAATATTACAATTACCATTTATAAGGTAACCCATTACACGTATAAGCGTTACACATATTATGTATGAGTGAGCTGCTATAAAATGTATAGTTCGCATCTAATAGTTAAAAATTATGTGATTTCCACACATACTTTTAAAGTGTGAGTGCACGCAGTCAAGATGGCGACAGAGGACAATTTTTTCAACGATTTTTCAAAATAATGGGTGGGAATTATGAAGGTATTTGATCATTTTATATATACATATATTAACTATCAATCAATAATTCTCCATTGTTTTCAGTGAAAATATTCACCACATGAATAGGTCGCACGGGAAGAAGACGTACGAGAGGACATAATGAATGAAAAATATATTATATAATGTATAAATCTGGCACATAAACATTATTTTTATTATAGTTATTATGATTAACAATGAATTTCAATTGAATCTTATACATAAACTTTATAGGACATTTAAATGAATGCTAAACCTCACACATAAATTTTATTCGAATTAAACTCATACACTTTATAGCACATTGAAGTAAAAATTATAAACCTCACACATCAATTTTATTGTTCAAAATGAATTTTATTTCATTTCCAACATAGCTTTTATTTGCGGGAAACTGCATGAGTTGTATTTGTTTACACATAATTTTTATTTGTCGAGTCAAATTGCAAAAGTTTATGTGGTTTCACACATAAAGATTATACGGGAATTTGCCTCGGTGTATATTTGCGTGAAATTTACTTTAAATTGGTTACCCATAAATAAGTAAACATTACCTATATTGTTAGTTAACCATGTGTACTCTAATATGGGTAAAGCGACTTTACCCATTTTTTTTTTTAATCAGTTCGTTTATTTGTTATGGTTGGCCCACAATTGATACTTTGCGGATGCGTTTGCGAAATGTACTGGAGTAACATCTAACAATATCTTGCCTGTTAGTATCATACCTGATGTACCATGAGACTTTGGTTGTTTACCTCTGATGAACGCGATATGTCTGTATGTGAGTAGTGAGTGAACTAGAACGAGTGACTCGACGTTTAGTTTAGTTTACAGTCGGACAGCAACGGGAACACACCGATCAGTACAATGGCGACGAGGTTAAAAATTGGTAAGTAAAATAAATACTGCAGAAAGAAAATCTTTAGCGGAAAACTACATAATTCAGTTTAGTGGAATGAAAATAAAAATAGTGAAATTGTAGACCAACAAAAAATGATTGCCGAGGTGGAAAATTATAGTGAACTGATGGAAAAAAAAAAAAAAAGTACGAACGGGAAAGAAAAAATAGGGGCCACACAGACGCCGCGGGCATAGCACCCATTTCGACGCGGAGCTTTTGTTTTTGTGGTTATGTTTTCATGCGGGGAAAAGTATATCATCCGATCAATCCCGATCTCTTTCTGTGTTGGTGAAGACTTCGTTTATCATATGGATCTGAAACCGGGCGCTGGATTTTTGATCGGTTTGTTTTTTTTTTTTATCGTGAACCTTAATTCGACAAGGTATAATCGTATTTGTAAACATGAACATTGTTCAAAATGACATCAAAGTGCAAAGCGAAGTAGTTCCCGAAGATTTTGTTTTCTTTTTATTTCGTTTTGTTTTGCAACTCAGCAGCTACGTACGGCGAATGATGTTGACACAAATTTACCGGAGAGTTTCGACGGAGACGTGTTTTTATTTTGTTTTGTACCCGTGTTCAAGCATGTTGGAAGTGTTGCGAGTATTTTCTCAATGTATTTTTTTTTGTCATAGTGATTGTACCCCGTGTTACGTGTAAATCTTTTCGGGTGGTGCGCCACCCAACGAATAAAACGAACGCCAGTGAGCTCGCCAACTGCAAACAGTTGAGCACAGCGGTTGTTTATTTTGGGGCAGAAGGGTAATTTGATCTATTGATGCCAGGTCGTATATTAAATAAAAGTTAAAAAGAAAAAAATTGCGTTTAATTATGAAAAAAGTGTGCACAGTTTAATCGAATACGTGAAAAAGCAAATGAAATATGTTCTCCGGTAGAACAATAAGGAAATGAACAGTGGAAATGAGAGTCAACATAAGTGATGTATGACTGAAGCCACAAATAGGTGGATTCTGTTTGAGTTATGGAAAGATAGGCGTGTGGGTACCACATGCATGTTCGAGGAATTATGTGGGTAGCACACATAGGTACATGTGGGTAGCACATTTATATAAGTGGAATATTGTGAGGGTAGCTCACGTCGTTCATGTGGGTAGCACATGTAATAAATAGAAATTTGTGAGGGTAGTAACCGTTGATTCATGTGAAAGTAAAGTGAAATGGTATAAACAAAGTAGAATTATGTAAAAAGAACGATTAATTGAATAATCGTTCAATCGAATCTAAGCCGGTTTCATTTGTTTTGTTTTTAGATGCAACAGTGGTCCCACCGTTTAAGCCGGGTCGTGACGCTCGTAGCGATTGGCTCAAATGGAAACGTGTCCTAGAACGTTATTTGAAATTGAGCAAAATCACCGAGGAAGAGGAAAAATGTGATCTATTGTTGGTTCTAGGAGGTATAGAACTGCAGGATCAGTATGAGAAAATAGTTCACTATGAAGTATTTGTCACAAAAGTAAATGATGATGGCATCGAAGAGCAACATGTTGACAAGTATGCATCGGCAATACTTGCTCTTGATAGATATTACGCACCGAGAACGAACAAGCGGTATGAACGTCATCTATTGCGGAGCATTAAACAAGAAGAGAGCGAATCGTTCGATAATTTCGTTAATCGCATTCGTGAACAGGCTAACCGATGTGAATTTGCTGACGTACATGACGCTACAGTTGATCAAATAATCGAAGGGTGTCTTTCGCACGATTTACGCAAGAAACTTTTGGCAGAAGAGAAATCTTTTGAGGAAATATTGCAGCTCGGAAAAGCCATGGAAGATTTACAGGCCCAGTGCAAAACTTATTTGAAATCTCCTCACCCAGGCCAATCAGAATTCGTCCAACGTGTACACCCTCTCAATAAGCCAGGCATAAAATGCTTTAGGTGTAATCGCGTTGGTCACATCGCCCGCGATAAACATAAATGTCCTGCATCTGGCGTAAAATGCCATGCTTGCGGCGAACTAGACCATTTCAAGATATGTTGCCCAAAGAAGCGAAAGTGGGACGGTAATGACAACATGGCTAATGCGAAGAAACAAAAAGTAGCGTACAAGAGGGAGCTGTACTGTGTGAATGCAGGGGAGAAAAGTGAAACTTTGGCATTCGAAGTTGGAGGCGTGGAAATTCAAATGTTGGTTGATTCCGGCTCACCACCTAACATCATTACGCAAAGGACCTACAGAGAATTAAAAACATCAGGCGCTAAGATCATCAACGAGCGTGAAGCTATCGAGGAAAGTAACAAATACCAAGGATACGGATCATCAGACAACATTTCCTTCAGCAAAGCTTTCGAAACTGAAATAAAAGTACCAGGAGACGAACATGGCATTTGGAGTTACGTCCTTGTGTCGCCGAACGGTCAAACCAATCTATTATCGAAATCGACAGCTTTTGCACTCGGCGTACTAAAAATCGGCTACGAAGTCAATGCGATCTCAAATGCGGAACAGAAATCTCCACCGCCGTTTCCGAAAGTTCCAGGAATTCAACTAAAAATACACATAGATCCTGAAGTTACGCCGGTATGTCAGCCAATCCGCCGTCTACCCATCGCTATGGAAGCCGAGGTAGAGCAACAGATCCAAGAGTTGTTGGCACAAAAGATCATTGAAAGAGTTGAACATCCTACCAGTTGGGTTTCTCCATTAGTCCCTGTTCGGAAAAGCGACGCAAAACTTCGCCTCTGCGTTGATCTTCGAGCAGCAAATAAAGCAGTCTTGACTGAAAACCATCCGATGCCAAACATAGAAGAAGCCCTGTCATCTATCCACAAAGCTAAAATGATATCAACACTCGATTTGGAATCCGCGTTTTATCACTTGGAACTTCATCCCGAAAGCCGTGATATAACAACCTTTGTTGCGCGAAGTGGGCTCTATCGCTTCACACGCCTCGTTTTTGGAATCAAAAGTGCTCCTGAGTTATTCCAAAAGACAATCACAGCTCTAATCGGAACGATGGATGGCGTGATAATATATCTAGACGATATATTGATTTTTGCTGAATCCGTGGAAGAACATGATCGCATCCTGGCGTTGGTCATGGAACGGCTGAAAAAGTTCAATTTGAAGGTTAACAAAAAGAAGTCAGTGCTGAGAGCTACAAGTGTTGAGTTTCTGGGGTTCAAGATATCGGAGCAAGGAGTAAGCCTCACTGAAACAAAAATCAAAGCATTTATGGATATGCGTGCCCCACGAACAACTAGTGAACTTCGTTCGCTTTTGGGTACGGCGCAGTTCTTTGGAAAATTCATCGAAAATCTATCCCAGCGTACCCAAAACATGAGACAACTTCTGCATAAGGGTGCATCGTTTTGTTGGAAACAATGCCAACAAAAGGAACTTGACGACTTGAAAATGTCGGTATCCAACAAACGTACGCTCAAGTACTACGATCCTCGTGACAAAACATATTTAATTACTGACGCTGGACCTGACGCACTGGGTGCTGTTCTGGCTCAGGAGGAACATGGTGATATTCGTCCAGTCTTATGCATATCCCGAAGCTTAACTCCCTGTGAAACCAAATACTGTCAAACCGAGAAAGAGTGTCTCGGGATTATCTGGGCAATGGAAAAATTATACATCTATCTCTATGGACAACGGTTCACGCTCATTACGGATTGTAAACCACTGGTCTACTTACTTGATCGTGTAAAGTCGAGCACTTCTGCTCGTCTGGAAAGGTGGATACTACGACTCCAGAATTTCGACTTCGAGACACGCTACGAACCAGGTGACAAAAACGTAGCAGACGCTTTTTCCAGACTTTGCTCATCTCAACATAACATGGCTGACAAGGAGTCAGATGTTATTAGCTGGATAACGCCGTACATGCAGCCGTGCAGAATTAATAAGCAGGAGTTGGAAAGCGCCAGTGCCGAAGATGCTGATTTACGGAACATTTGTGACGCACTGACAACGGACGATTGGACACAAGTTCCGGTTCAATTCAAGACCCTAGGCATACGAGAACAACTATCTCAATATGGAAGTTTGATTCTACGCGGAGACCGGATTGTCATTCCTGCGGCTCTTCAGAGGAGAGTCACAGAGATCGCACATTTAGGTCATCAGGGGGCGACAGCGATGAAAGCTCATTTAAGATCGAGGTTGTGGTTTCCAGGACTAGATGACTTAGTAGACAAGACCGTGAAAACGTGTAAAGAGTGCACTATGATGGCGAAACCCGATCCACCTTGTCCTATGGCAAGGCGTCTACCAACGTTGCCTTGGCAGGACTTGGCAATGGATTTTATTGAAGGCCTCCCTGATGGTTACTCATTGCTTGTAGTAGTCTGCTACACAACTCGATATACCATGGTTGATCCAATGAAACACCCAACATCTTCAATGGTGGTAATGGCCTTATTGAAAATGTTCAGCAAATTTGGCATTCCTCAGTCGATAACTAGTGATAATGGTCCCCAATTTCGTGCTGCGGAGCTGAAAAACTTTTGCGAGTCCTACAATATACATCTGAACTTAACTACTCCTTACTGGCCAGAACGTAACGGTGCTGTCGAACGACAGAACCGTAACTTGAAAAAAGAGGATAAAAATCAGTGTGGCACAGGCCACCGACTGGAAAAGAGACCTGTACGAGTACCTGTTGTTTTACCATTCAACACCCCAAGAAACTACTGGCCTATCACCGTCAAAGATGATGTTCAATCGCGAGCTGATCAGCTTTCTCCCAACGATACAAGAACCACAAAGAATATTCTTTGAAGGACCAGATGAACGTGATGCGTTGGGTAAGGACCGGAAGAAGCAGTACGCAAACGAGAACAGACACGCTAAGGAAAACGACCTTCTAAATGGCGATACGGTGTTGGTCCGTAACTTGAAACTGGGATCGACTCAACCTAACTTCCGGCCTGAAGAATTTGAAGTTATCAACGTGAACGGCAGCGAACTTGAGGTCAGGTCTAAGGAAACCGGGAAGGAGTATACGAGGAATCGAGCTCACCTTAAGAAGTTATCAACAAATATGTCAAGCAACGCTGTTGCGCAGTCATCACCAGAAGAGACACACGGCAATGATTCACAGTTGTTCAGCGGTAACGAAATTGACGTAGAAGAAGTTAGGTCCGAAGGCCCGTCGGTAGCAAACGTGAATCGTCCTCAAAGAAAACGAAATGCTCCTGAAAAATACAGAGATTTCCATTTGTATCAGTGATTCGATAATGACAACTGTCAATGATTTATTGTATAATAAATGAGATCTAAATGCTAGATGTGTTTGACATTATTTCCAAATTTGAGGAGGGATGTACTGGAGTAACATCTAACAATATCTTGCCTGTTAGTATCATACCTGATGTACCATGAGACTTTGGTTGTTTACCTCTGATGAACGCGATATGTCTGTATGTGAGTAGTGAGTGAACTAGAACGAGTGACTCGACGTTTAGTTTAGTTTACAGTCGGACAGCAACGGGAACACACCGATCAGTACATGACATTTTACAAAACTTTTTTCAATAAAAATTACTGAATATCTGTAATATACAGAAAACTACCGAGAATTGTAAAAATAACTACCGATCGAAACTTTCAAACGCTGCAGTTCCGCAACACTGTAACAAAAAATACGAATGTACTGTAAATTCAAGCTTTCCCAGATAAAAAAATTCTTTACACTAACGATATCACGAATCCTCCAACCATTTCATAAATGGTTTGGATGATACCCCAAATCCTTCGTAACCATACGAAATTTATTAGGGTTTTCTAACCAAACTGTTGAAAATGTCGTGGAACATATTGTAAATTTGTTCCATACTGTCAAACCCTTTGCCCGCCATTTTAAAGTTGAATGTTTGCCAATTCTGTTGAGTTTGATTTTATAAGTCAAAAGCAAGTGCCAAAATTGGAGGAAATATGAAGCAAGAACATACCCCTAAAATACCCTATTGAAAATGGGTAGAATTTCTATAGAAGGAATTACAATTTCAATTAAAAAACAACCATTAATGGGTAAATGATGCTTACCGTGTAGCTTCCTACACCTATAAATCAGAGCATTGCTCTCGCAGATACGCGCGACTTAATGGAAAAAGCTTGACCAAAAGAGGAAAGAGGATGTTTTATTTTGCGAAGAATTTCGGTGAAACTCGTGGAAATTAGTTTAAATTGATCAAAATTAACCCGTTCCAACCGGTAAATCGATAATATTAACATTATTTTTTGTTTGGTATGTTCTCGTGAGTTGAAAGGGTTTCTAAATATTGATTTTTACTAATTTTTCTCTTCGTTTTTAACAGGCTGCCAACCAATCCAAAATGTCCGACGTGCAAGTTGAAAAACAGTCTTCGACCGAAGATCCCCTTGATCATCCGGCTCAGAGTGTTGATAAGGAAGTCGGAACATCCAAGTTGATTTCGAGCCATCGAAACGATGACATAACTGAAGAGGAGGAAAATAAGTTGCTGGCAGAAGATGATGATGATTTGGATGTCATTGATTGCTACACGGAGGACTTCGATAGCGACATGGAAAACGATTTTTGTCAGAAAGAAGCGATGAAGGACAAGGAAAGGGAATGTAAAGGCAGTGTTGAAGCTGATCAACCATGTTGTGCGATCAAGGATGTTCGCGATGCCGAGAAGAACGAACTAGAAGGCGCTGAAAAAGAGTCGGACGAGATGCCTGAAGAAGCTGTAGATACAGGCCCGGAAAAGTGTTCTGAGAAAACAGTTCCTAATTCCGAAGATGATGATGATGATGCGGACGTAATTCAAATTGATGATGACATTTCGGATATATTCATAGATGCATCGAATAGCGTGCCGAATGATGCGAAGCCGCAGATTTCACTTGGGGTGAAGAACGAGACTGAAAAGAAACGTATTCTTAGCGAGCCGCTGGTGAAGCAGATGATCATTCCTCAGATATGCGTTTCGGACGAAGAAGACGATAAGAACTCGATTGGTAGCCAAGAATCGTTGAGCTTGCAGATCGATCACTTTGTGGAGAAGGTGTCCGAAATTATGGGCAGCATTCAAGAAACACAAAAGGCTGATATCCATAAAGATTCACCCGAAGCTAATAATGGTTCCACATTGAACAGTAGTGGTGAGACAAGCGAAGGCATCTACGGTTGCCACGTAAGTAACCTATAATGTAGTATTCGTTGAATATACCTATTAATACGCTCATTCCAGCAAGAAGATCCCGACGTTTTGCGGCTTAAATTAAATCTCTACCAAGAGATGGGTGAAATGGATTATGAGCAAGACGACAAGACGGATGAAGATGGTGAAAAAAATACAAGCGTGAGGGTGAAGCAAGAACCGTTATCACCAATTCAACGACAACCAGATAATCCCCAACCGGTAGACATCCCTACAATTGAATTAACTTCAACGGATGAGGAAGCAGAGCCCGTTATGCCAGTGAAAGTGAAGAAATCTAAACAAAAAAAGAAAAAGAACAAAAAAAGCAGTGCGAAAAGTAAAATATCCTCAGAGAGTCTAAATCTCAAAATGGTATCATCAGAAGATTCATTCCGCACCGTAGTTGAATCGTCGGCTTCGGAACGGTCTGTCAAATCTCGCATCAGAAATGATTCCGAAGGATCCTGTGAAGATGCTAGAGAACGAGTTAAGTCATTGCGCAATCGAAATGTAACGATCATCCCTGAAATAATAGCTATAAACTTAGCTACCAAAAAATCCAAAGCCCTCATTAAATCTATTGATAAGGAATCGAGAGAACCGGCCAAAAAAAAGAAAAAGATTGATCCTTTCATGCAAGGGTACAAAATCAGGCGAAAATCAGTTAGTCGATCAGCATCCAAATCCAGCGTACTGTCTGCTTCCACAGGAACATCTTCAATCCTGGATGACGATATTATTGTGATTTCAGCGAATGATATCCTAGTGGCAGATCCGAATGCTATTGAAGGAAGAAAACTGAATATTGATAATGACGGCGATGTCACGGGGAAACCGACAGAGGATGATACTAGTTGTAAATCCACGTATGAGTCGAAAGAGGAGTTAATGCATTCACTGTCTCTGAAAGAAGCTATCGTTGATGAGCTGGAACGTGAGACGTCTTTGAGTGATAATGACACGAAGAAGGATGTTCCGGAGGAACATACAGAGGAAACATCTTTTCCAACTCCGACAACGGATATTGCGCTGGAGGACATGCTGGATGCTTGGATTGAAAAAGAGCCGACTGGGAATGATCCAGATGTAATGTTTCACTCAATATCGCCGGAGGAGAAGTTCTTAATGGATTCTTTGTTTGCTGATTGTGAAAAACAGTCACAACAACTTCCCAGCCAGGACCACCTAGAGACACTCAATACTATAATGGATGATGGGAAGCCATTGGTGGAACGATCTAATGAAGAATCGATTACTCTCAGCTATACCATATGCAATGATACAGCACAACCAGAAATCGTGAACATGCAAGTGGATGCCCCCGCTATTGCTGCTACTGCTGCTATAGAGCCCGTTTGCAATGCCAGCAAAATCAAACCTCCACATATCAAGATTATTCAAAATTATCAAAAGTATCCATTTCAGGATAAACCACCGAAAAAGCAACAGCAGGTCAAAAGAATTGACGCCCATCATATAAATCAGCGTGGAAGGCGCGGACGTAAAAGAATCGCTGCAATGAGAGATTCAGACGAAGAATACCGTCCTTCAAAGAATCTCAATAAAAAGCATAGCGCAAAACATAAGCCGCAGCAAGCAAAACCCAAAACCGCAAAGACGAAGACAGATTTAATGCCAGCGGAAAATCATCCACCAAATAAGGTTGATGCAAACGATGAAAAGCAGCTCGATGTCCAGGAAGAAGCACAATCCAACGTTGAAACTACCTCTTCGGTGTGTATGCATATGCCTACTCTGGAGGAGGATTTGGCAATGACTAGTTCGAATGATAGTTCCACATCTATAGTTGGCGATAAGAAAAGTAACGATTCGAACGAGCAACTCGCTATTTCATCGTCGAAAAAAGCGTCCTCTATTCGCATAGAGGAGAATTCGAAGGGCAAAGGTAAGTCACTATCTGTATGTAATGTGTATAAAGGGAAAACTCCGGCTTTGGCCCTCTTTTACTCCAAATCTCTTAAGGGATGTCAATTTCCCGAAACAAATCACGTCTCGCATTTTACCGCTGATTGTCTTGCACGGTTTGATGGTTTCTCTCATAGTTAGGTTACTAGCTTAACCAATTTATAAGTTATATTAACCTCAAATAACACCTAATTTTATCCATCTGTATTGTCTATTCTATTTTACAACAAATTCTGGAGGTCCCATGGAGGTGCGAAGAATTGGTAATGGTTTGAAGCTTGTCCTGTCCTCCGTGCGCAAGCGAGGCCGACCCAAAATGATCAAACCCGGCTACACTACTAACCAAAATTCAAGTGTGTTTCAATGTTATCAATTCTGCAGTCTCGATGAATTTAATTCCACTTTTTATTTTCAGTGACACGCAAAGGCCTCGCGAAGCCACCTGAAGATTGCTCGTCCAAACGAAGAACACACTACCGCAAGGAAAGTTCTTCGTTAGCTTCAAGTTCACAAAAACAGTCTACTTCGAAACAGTCGCTACTTTCGTTGGTAAACGGTACGTTGAATTTAATTTTTATTTCATTATTATAAACCATAATACATATGTGGGGACACTCATACATGATAGTGGGGACCAAAAACAAAATCAATATAAACTAAATTTGAAATCAACTAGGAGTAAATTTCTTGGTAGACTTTCCAGTCATATTTGTGTTTATTTTTATTTTTGTATTTCTTAATTCTATAGAACATTGAGAATTTGAGATACAGCAAAAAAATATTATCATGAGTTGATATTGTTTCATTTGGATTAAACATTATTTTTCGAATGTGCACACAGAGAAATAGATATTTATTTCAAAAATAAATCACTTTAAATTCAAAGAAAAATCTTTTTAACTCAGGGCCTAATTTCAATTTTCTTTGAATCAAATGTTAACTATATTAGTTTCAAAGCAATCCATTTTTTTTAAAATATAACCTCCAATCGACGGGGTTGGAAATAAAAATATTTTTTTTTGTTTCAATCACACATTTTTTTATTTTTTTTTTTTTTTTTTTTTTTTTTTTTTTTAAATTTTATTTTTTTTTTTTTTTCTTAAGGAGTGTATCGAATATAAGCTGTCCACATACATTTGCGTTGTACGCATGTATTTGTGATGGTTTTTAATGCTCTGAACACTGCATGCTGTGCGTTTGACTGTCAGCTCTCTTTTGTTTACTTGTTTGTGCGGTTCAAATTCTGCGTTTTCAAAATGTCGCGTATTGAAAAGGAAGTGAAAATTAAGGTTCTGGACACATGGCTAAGTGAGAAGGGTATTACTATGCGAAAATTGGCGAAGCGGTTTGGAATTCATCATGCGAGTGTTAAAACCATCATTAATAAGTTTGGGGAACACTATTCTTTGGATGAGCTACCAGGAAGAGGCAGAAAGCCCGGTTCTTCCAACCCGAAACTGGAGCAGAAAGTGGTATCTCTAATCATGAAGAACAAATCAATGTCAATACGTGATTTGGCCAAAAAAGCAGGAACGATTGTCGGAATGATCCAGCGTATCAAGAGGCGAAACCACCTGAAGACCTACAAGAAGCAGAAAATCTCGAAACAAAGTGCAGAACAGAAGAAACGAGCAGCAACAAGGGCCCGGAAATTGTATTCGCGTCTTTTGCAGCGTCCGGATGCATGCGTTTTGGTGGACGATGAGACCTATGTAAAGGAGGACTCAAAAACCCTTCCAGGTCCACAATACTTTACTGCCGTCGTTAGGGAGGATGTGAGCGATGCGGACAGGTCGATTCAAGTGGAGAAATTCGGTTGAACGGTACTGGTATGGCGAGCAATATGTTCCTGTGGTTTGAAGTCAGCCATTTTTTACACTACCGGAACTATAAATGCGGAAATCTATCGATCTGAGTGTCTCCAGAAGAGATTGTTGCCTTTATATAAGAAGCATAGTACACCTCCACTGTTTTGGCCGGATTTAGCGTCGTCTCACTATGCCAAAACCGCTCTCAATTGGCTTGCGGAAAAGGGTATAGATTTCGTTGAGAAAAATATCAATCTACCAAATTGCCCTCAGCTTCGACCCATCGAACGTTACTGGGCAATCGTGAAGAGGGTCTTCAAGAAGACTGGTAAGGCAGCTGGGAACATGCAGGAGTTCAAAAAAATTTGGGCTCAAGCGTCCAAAAAATGCGATGCAATACTTGTCCGGAACTTGATGAAGAGCATTCGATCCAAAGTTCGAAAATTCGTGAAGGAATAACTTAAATTTCATCCGGTCTTCATTATGTTCAAATTTAACCTCGTACAATAAAGGATCAATTTTTTGTATGAATAAAATATCGGTTTTCAACATAATTTGAAAGAAAGTTTGTGGATAGCTTATTTTCGATACACTCCTTACCCAAACCGGAATGAAAAGCAAAACATCACTACGAAAACCCACGCCTGGAAACTTTACACGAAGTTGATCACCAAATCGTGTTGCATCGGGATGGATGACGAAACTTACGTCAAGGCCAACTTCCGTCAACCTCCTGGGCAAGAATATTTCGTTGACATGTCTAAGTTCGATGTTCCGGATGATGTTCGAAGGAAGAAATTTTCGAAACCTGCAAAGAAGTTCCTGATCTGGTAAGCACGAAAGGAAGAGACACAGACAGAACGCCACAAGCCTGTAATGGGAGAATGAAGAACTTATAAAGATCAGCCTTTCGTTTTATCCAAAAATTACAAACGCCGTCCAATCTAGACGTCGAAAACATGGATTTCCAAACGAATTACAAGAGTAACAACACATTAAAAGATATGCTGTTCAACGTCAAAGATAAACTCTCATCGTCTGAAAAGTCTAGAATTTATCAAATACCCTGCAAAAACTGAAATGCTGTATACATCTTTTTCTTTATTAGGGTGACTTTTAGCCTCCTGGGCTAGTTTGTCACCTACTGTATACATCGGTCAAACTCGTCGAAAATTAAAAGTTCGCTTATGAGAACACAGAAATGCGGTGGATAATCAACGAGTGAATGATTCGAGTGTGGCTGCACACGCTGTTAACCTTACCCACGTGTGGATTGGGACAACTCAAAATTAGTTAAAAATGTAAGGAGAACCTCACAATTGAACGCGTGAGAATCAATGTACATCACCACTTCCGACCACTCTCTGATGAATGAAGACGATGCTCCAATAATTTCCTCTCTCTTTCACCTGACGAAACTGGAATCCCAGTAGAATATTGTTTTTATCCTCTCGACGTGTACTGTAACAAAATATGAATACTTGTTGTAGTATTGTACATCGTAACCCGTAACCAGTCGGACATCGTCCTGTAGATAGGCAACATCTAGCCCTAAACTGGTCGACTTGAAAGGTAAATTTAAACCCCCTTTTTACGTTTTGTACGAACCATAAGTGTTGTGAAGCGTCTATTGCCATTCATAAGACAGCACAAAGGATCAACTCTGCTTTGCCCTGATCTAGCATCCTGCCACTACGCTCGAAACGTGTTGGAGTGGTGCCGAGCCGAACGGAGTCAATTTTGTACCAAAAGATATGAACCCATCAAATTCACCGGAACATCGCCCAATTGAAAAATTCTGGGCAGTTATGAAGATGGAAGTTCGCAACCATCCCGAAGCTATTAAAATAGAGCTGAAGATGAAGAAAATTTTGGTAAAAACAACAAAAACAAAAACAACAAAATTAGGTGGGTGCAGTTAAATGAAAAGTGTGGGCATTCGGGATGGGAGAAGAAATTGAATAAAACAAATTTTGTTAATCAGAACACATTCAGTAGTTTTCATTCCCTGAAAATTTCAAGAAAATCCGATAATCGGTTTAATTTCAGTGAGTATACTTGTGTGTGCGATTTTTATCGAATACACCTTTTATTGGAAAATTATTAAACGGAAGCTTAAAAAAAATGGAAACGTGACTCGGGAAGCAATGATGGAAGAAAATGGCCGCTCAAATTTACGAACAGATTATCGAGAAAATTATGCTAAGTATTCTAAGAAAAATTCGTCATTTCTTCAATACCTAAACGGAATAAGACTGTTGATTTTTTTTTTTTTTTTCATAAAGTGGAAAAATCTTCATATTGGCTGCTCAACTATTTTATTTCATCGGCGATGAAAATCGTATTTTTTTTTAAAAATGTAGACTTTAATCCGTTAGTGTTAAAGTTTTGAACGTTCTTCCAGCCTGAAAAAGGAAGTTAGGTAAAAAATCATGTTTTATAAAACCACTTAAATAAATTTCAAAAACCTCGATCCTTTACCACCCTATCATCCAACAAGTGTAATTTATGCGGAAACATGCTACAGCCTTCCGCTAGTATTCCAACTCAAATCCGTCGCAGCAATTAAAGCCATTAAGCAACCGTTCCACCATGGGATGTGTCACTAAATGATCATTTTCTTAGTGCTCTCTACTTCACGCTCGAATGTCGTCGTTGCCGCTCTTGCGTCTCTTGGCATGTACGTACTTTGAGTACCGGAGTACCCGTCAGCCAACAACGCACGGCAATGCAATTTAAGAAAGGACCCAAGCTGAAACCGTCACGAGCAAAGCGATAAACGCCGTCATAACATCGCGATGCTTCGGTTTACTGTAGCGAAATTGTTTGCGGTTGTAATTAATTGCCCTCTCTTATAGTGGCATGTCAAATGTTCTGCACTGAATTTTAGTAATAATTAATACATTCTAGTAGATTATTTGCAAGTGACGGATGGTTTATTTCGTTTATAGGAGGAGGACGGCAATTTATGTCAGGGTGGCAGTGAACAATATTATTGCCGCCGTTGTTATTGATGCTAGCTGAAAATCGCTTCCCAGCCTCTGCTCGGGAAAGAAATTTGTTCTGGTGGATTTGTCTAATGAGGTTTAATGATGTAGCGAAATATAATGATTCGCGGGTAGGAAAATTAAACAACTTGATGGCGTAATCGTTGTACATAAGGAAAGTCATTGCTCAGGGTAACCAAAGAAGTTTAGATTAAAAGATGTCGGTTTTCCTGGTACGAGCCCAATCCATTTTCAGGAATAAATTGAGCATAGTGAATCATATTGCTTTTAATGTAACTATATCCAAATAAGCGTAAAGTTAATCATATCATGCCTTAAATTAAATGATAAAAAATTGAAAGCATACTCTTTACATTGAAAATGAGCTCACCAATTTCCAGCATAATTTCCACTATTCTCAACAAAACTAAAAGTAGCTGAAAAGTGCATAGCATAGCGAAAAATAAAATTACATGATATGAAATTCAATCCGCTAAAAATACAAACTGAAAGTGTTGTGAAACTGAAACCTGCAACTCCACGAATGATTCATCGTCAACAAGGTGATGCAACAGTTTACCGTGGATCAAAAAAGAATACTAGAGCGTTTCCAGGCGAAATGACCTGGAAATGTGGAAAATTATTTTCGATATTTGTTTTTATTTGAATGAAACTTTGCATACGCATTTGGCTGAGCATTTTCCGCGCTAAAATAGATTTTTGTGACTCAAGAGTCAGTTTTAAAAAGGGCGTAAGCATTTTTAATAGCACTTAAATTAATAATTTGTAGCTCGAAAACCTTTGGTTGTACAAAAAAACTGTCTAATAACAAGTTGTGGCCCTATGTGTGAAGGTTGTGAAAAAAATATACACTGAAAAAAAAATATTTTTCAGAAAAAATTTAAATATCTTAAAAAAAGATTTTTGATTTTTTTTTATTGTGAAAACTTGAAGTTACAACGCAAATTGTAATGAAAATTTCAGGATGAGAAATGTCAGGGAAAAAAGTTTTTAGAACATCAGCTTTCGGTGTATTTCTCAACATTTTAATATTTGCGAGAACAAACGTATTCTGATAATATAATCTGATTTTTGTAGTATTTTAAAAAATTTTAACGCCTGGTGCTGGCCTTCGTAAGAGCATTCGTTCTCGAGATATTTGCGATTTAATTTTATCATACTCGAATAATTTTCGAATATATGACCTATTCAAAAGTTTTTCTAGATTCTGCAACAACAAGAGCTAGTTTTTTGAAATGTTTAATAAATTTTACGCTACTCTCTCTTTGACCGCAAGATGATTGAATGAACGGTGCAAATAAAACAGATTATACACTATAAAGGATGCATAGCGCTACTGTTCGTCTTGTTCTCACACGCGGACATGCCGGATACATAACTGTCACATATATACACAACATAAAAACCAGGAAAAGATGTTTTGCCAACGACGTCATCGCTATGGGTCCTCTACAGTTTATAATCTTTTTTTTAACTCTTTATTTGTTCCAAATTTATTCATATTTACATTTCATGTTAATCTAGGTGCTCCATCTACAACCGTAACGTATCAACGTATCTTAATTGTTAAAATATGTACCTAATTTTGTTTACATTGTTCATGCCTTAGCAGTTCAGGATTTTGAACAGGTTTTTATTCCTGCGTGTCAGTATAAAAATAATAATCTTAAAGCTAAAAACAAACTAAAATTAATCTTAACTAAGCATGAAGGGAATTAATCATTGCAATAGAAGATTGCAATGATTTTTGTCTGAAATTATTTATTATTTTGTTGCACATTTGTTCTAAAGTCTCAACATTCGAAATTCTTTGTACTTCGTTAGTACTGTACCAAGAAGGCAGCTTCAAAATCATCTTCAGAACTTTGTTCTGAATCCTTTGAAGTATTTTTTTCCTGATAGCACAACAACTAGACCATATTGGAAAAACATGAAGCATGGCCGGTCTAAAAAATTGTTTAAATATTAGTAGTTTGTTCTTCAGACAAAGTTTGGATTTTCTGTTTATAAGAGGATATAAACATTTTATATATTTATTACATTTGCCTTGAATGCCTTCAATGTGATTTTTAAAATTTAATTTTTGATCAAGTAATAGACCAAGGTATTTCACTTCACTTGACCAGGAAATTGGAACACCGCTCATAGTAACGATGTGACTTCTACTAGGTTTCAAAAAAGAAGCTCTAGGTTTATGTGGGAATATTATTAGTTGAGTTTTGGAAGCGTTGGGAGAAATCTTCCATTTCTGTAAATAAGAAGCGAAAATGTCCAAACTTTTCTGCAGTCTCCTGCAAATGACACGAAGACTTCTTCCTTTAGCGGTGATGCCTGTGTCATCGGCAAACAAGGATTTCTGACAACCCTGAGGCAAATCAGGGAGGTCGGAAGTAAAAATGTTATATAGTATCGGCCCAAGAATGCTACCCTGAGGAACTCCAGCTCTAACAGGTAGTTGATCAGATTTGGAATTCTGATAATTTACCTGCAGAGTTCTGTCAGTTCAATAATTTTGAATTAATTTTATAATATAGAGCGGAAAATTAAAGTTTTTCAATTTAGCAATCAAACCTTCATGCCAAACACATTCGAATGCTTTTTCTATGTCTAGAAGAGCAACTCCAGTTGAGCAGCCTTCAGATTTGTTTGAACGAATTAGTAACTCTCAAAAGTTGATGAGTAGTTGAATGGCCATGGCGAAATAAAAATTGCTCATCTGCAAAAAAATGAGTTTGTATTGATGTGAAGCATCATTCTATTCAAAATTAGCTTTTCAAAAAGTTTACTGATTGAAGGAAGTAAACTTATTGGTCTGTAGCTAGAAGCTTCAGCTGGATCTTTCTCGGGCTTCAAAATTGGAACAACTTTGGCATTTTTCCATTTGCCAGGAAAGTATGACAAATGAAAACATTTATTAAATAATTTTACCATGAAAGACAAGGTACTCACTGGGAGTTTTTTGATGAGTATATAGAAAATTCCATCATCACCTGGAGCCTTCATATTTTTTAACTTTTTAGTTATAGTTTTTACTTCATCCAAATCAGTACCCCAGGATTCATCAAAAATATTTTCCCTTGAAGAATCAAGATTATCAAGAGCAACCTGATTCTCAATAGGACTAGTAAGACCCAAACTGAAATTATGAGTACTCTCGAACTGCTCAGCAAGTTTTTGAGCTTTTTCCACATTTGTTAGCAATATTTTATCACCTTCTTTAAGCGCTGGAATAGGCTTTTGAGGTTTCTTCAAAATTTTGGAGAGTTTCCAAAAAGGTTTGGAACTCGGCTCTAATTTTGACACATTATTTTCAAATTGTTTGTTCCTCAGGGCAGAGAAGCGTTTTTTAATTTGTTTTTGCAAATCTCGCCAGATAACTTTCATGGCGGGATCGCGTGTTCTTTGATATTGTCTTCTACGGATATTTTTCAGACGGATCAAAAGCTGAAGATCGTCGTCTATTATAATTGTATTGAACTTTACCTCGCATCTTGGAACTGAGACAGCTCTTGCTTCAATTATGGAAGTAGTCAGAGAGTCAAGAGCATTATCGATATCATTTTTAGTTTCCAAAGGAATATTAGGATCAAAGTTATATTCCATGAATGTTTGATATTGGTTCCAATCAGCTCTATGATAATTGAAAGTAGAACTGTTGGGATTAGAAATTATTTCTTGAGATATTTCAAAAGTTACTGGAAGGTGATCCGAACCGAAGTCAGCATGGGTAACCAATTGGCTACAAAGTTGACATGAATCAGTTTGGATATTGGATAGTGTAATAACCCGCAGAACAATTATCAAATAGTATATTGCCATTGGAATTACCTTGAGCATTATTTACGAACGGTGTTTTGCATTAAAATCACCAATAATGAAGAATTTTGACCTATTACGGGTAAGCTTCTGTAGGTCACCCTTGAGAAGATTCTTTTGCTGACCTACGCATTGGAATGGTAAATAGGCAGCTAATAGTGTAAGTTGACCAAATTTTGTTTCAACAGAAACCCCCAAAGTTTCAAAAACTTTGGTATCAAATGAAGAAAGAATTTGATGTTTGATACGCCTATGAACAATGATGGCAACGCCACCACCTGGACTTTCAAGACGATCATTGCGGTGTACGAAATAATTAGGATCCCTTTTTATTTATATCCTGGTTTAAGAAAAGTTTCAGTTACAACGGCAATATGCACGTTATGAACTCGTAAAAAGTTAAACAGCTCATCTTCATTATTTTTAAGAGATCGAGCATTCCAATTTAAAATATTCAGTGTCTTAATACCCATTGCTCAATTTCAGGGTCATGACAATATTTATACCAGTTTGAATTGCATCAAACATGGAGTTTGTATTTAACATTCCATTAATCATATCGATTAATGATTTCTGTAAAAAATCCATTTTTGGAGCGGTTATGCTACCTAAGTCATTACCATTGCTACCAGCAGGTAAGAATTGAGCATTGAAAACTTGTGCTCTGTTTGTACTTACGGGTACATTTGTACTTCGCTGACCATTGTTAACAGCAGCTAATAGTGTAAGTTTATAAGCAGTTGGGCACTGTTCGTACCTTCCGGTAGGAATGTTGGATTTCCTCCTCGATGACCGTTGTTAACAGCCGAGGAATAATTACCTGGTCGGGAAAGTGAAGCGGTCCCTACCTGATGCTTAGCACGAGAATTCAAGATCGCTTTGCGAGTTTTGCATTCCCAAAAATTGGATTTGTGGTTTCCACCACAATTCGCACATTTAAAAATTTTGGGATCCTTCACAGGACAGTTGTCCTTGGCGTGAGAGGAATCGCCACAATGCATGCATTTGGCATCCATGTGACAATTTTTTGTCCCGTGACCCCATCCCTGGCATTTACGGCACTGGGTGAGGTGTTGAGAATTTCCTCCAGTCTTCCTGAAGTGTTCCCACTTCACTCTGACATGGAGCATAAGGCTGGCTTTTTCCAATGCCTTAAGGTTATTCAGTTCATTTGATTTAAAATGAACTAAATAAAAATCGTTAGAAATCCCATTGCGAGAATCGCTAGGTTGGGATTTCTTTTTCATTTTTATCACTTAAACTGGTGTAACTCCAAGCAATTTAATAATTTCTTGTTTGATCTCATCCAGGGATTCACCACTGGCTAGACCTTTTAGGACAACTTTGAACAGACGTTCTGTTTTACAGTTTATAATCTGTTTTGTTCAAATGTTGGACCAACTTACCGCCTGCCCGAATTTTAGGTAGCATCAAAGGCTCTCAGTAGCTTGAAAAACTCGTCCGTTGGGTAGCCCGCTGCTGGGTATTGCCGATAGTATATCAAGAAATCTAAAACTACCTGTACTTGGTATATAAATTCGTTCCACTTCTCGGAAAGCATCTTTAACAAATTTGTTTTGAGTGTTTAATAATAATAATTTCAAAGTGGAATTCAATAAGGTGAGGTATTGCAAACCCATTCTTAAATACGGTGCTCGGTAAAGCTTCGTAAATTAAACGAAAACATTATTCAAGGATTAATATTAATGAACTGCCGAATTCCGTTGGATACGTCTTTATCCATCTGTTATTCATGTAGATTATATTTAAACAATGTTAAACACGCAGAAACTGAGTATGATATCGATGAGCAACCGCACAACCCCGTTCCGGAGCTTCAACCATCTACATCAATGTACGCTATGGAGGAAATACCTTCGGCTACATCCATCACATCATCTTCTCATGAAAGCTTGCAACAGCAATTTTCCAGAGCGAATAATATCGAGTTGTTTAACAAAGGTATATCTGGAATCAACGTTTCACCGGTATCATCATCAAAACTGAAGCAGGTTCACTATCCTCGGAAAAAAATATTTGAACATTACTGACGGTTTAAAAAAAAACACATTTTCGGATTTGACAAGGAAGATGACCTGGATTTGTGGAAACGAAAGGCGGCTGACTTTGACGAGATAATATTTCTGTTGAAAGAAAAATTTGCAGCGCCAGAATGTTAAGAGAACACCAAATAAGGATACTATTAGTTTTACCAAAATCTTGGAATAATCAAATTGTAATGGAACAGTTTAACACACACGAATACATTGTGAAGCAGGCTTGACGCATAGCGGAAGTCAAAGGCGTATTGGCTACCCCCAACAAAAGGATAGGAAGCGGTTTGACGCCAGAAGTAAAAAATGAGATGTTGGAGTTTTACGACAGTGACTCGATAAGCAGAGCCATGCCAGGACTAAGGAACTACGTTTCAGTAAGAAAAGATGGTAAGCGACAGCATGTGCAAAACAATACTTTTGACGTGTTTGCTTCATAAGGCTTATAATAGCTTCGAAGAGATTAGTGAGACCAATATTGGCTTCAGTTCGTTTGGAGCTTTAAAGCCATAGCAATGTAAATTACTTGGCAGCTCAGGTTCTCATAATATGTGTGTCTGTACCATTGACGAGAACATTGAATTGATACTTTATAGTCTAAAAAAAATGCTTTCCAAATGATACGAAATTTTACTTCGAACAACTATTATGCAACACATCGTCAGAATCGGAATATTAAATTTTAAATTTAAATTTTTTTAAATACTTCAAAAATTAGGTTGTATAATCAGAATACGTTTATTCTCGCAAATATTAAAATTTTGAGAAAAACACCACATCAGCTAGTTATGTTCTAAAAACTTTTTTTCCTGACATTTCTCCATCCTGGAGTCTTCGCTTAAATTTGCGTTATATCTCTAAATTTTACAGTAAAAAATCGTTTCTTGAGATATTCAAATTTTCATGTAAATTTTTTATTTTTTTTCCTAATTTTTTTGTTCTTCGGTGTATATTTTTTTCACAACCTTCACACATAGGGCCACAACTTGTAGTTCGACAGTTTTTTTGTACAACCAAAGGTTTTCGAGCCACAAATTATTAACTGAAGTGCTATTCAAAATGCTTACGCCCTTCTTAAAACTGACTCTTGAGCCGAATTTTTTTTTGCATCAGTGGAAAAAACTTACTTTCGTGGGTAAAACGTGTGTACAAGTTTTCAATGAAATCGGAGACACTCGAAGACACTCGGTAGGTCATTTCGCCTGGAAACGCTTACTACAAGATGTTTCAAATTATTTTCTTACACCCGACAATGAACAAATCATAATAGACGTAGAGAAAGCCATAAACACTTGTCAACTAACCATAGATGATGATATGGACTACCGTTCATTGTAGCACAGTCCGACAGCAACATTCTTTCTTCTCTGTTTGACTTGATCAAGCCTTAATACTCACTTATTGTTCTTATCATGCCATAGTATGAAGGGCCAAAAACGGGGATATAGAGAAACTCCTTTCAAAAACAAGAATGAACAAGCCAAAAACAAGGGTGAAGCAGAAGCAGAAGCACTTGCACGAAACCCTCGGAAAGGACAGAGAATCTTTAATAAATTTCGTATGGTTATTTTTCTTAACGACCTATTTGGGGTATCATCCAAACCATTAAAAATGTCGTTCGTTTAAGGTAATGTTTTATTAGGGATCTCCTTCCAACGAAACGCTCTTATTGTAGGACATGTACAGCAAGCAATACACATTAGGATTTCCGTCTGGTGGTTTGTTAAAATAGGGTTAGCAAACTCACTGTAGACTGTGGGAAGATTTCGCAATTCTTTTTGTCACGACGCCATTTTGAAGACTGTAAATGTAAAGTAAGTAACATTTGCGCCGTTGAAAAAAAAATGTCTCCACTGAACGGAGAGCCAAAAAATGGTCAAAAATTGTGCGTTATATTGGAATAATGATTTGTCAAAGTAAGAAAAAATTAATACGAACAAAGTATACAGCCTAGCATCCATATTTCTCACTCTAATGCGACTCCAACGCAATATTTTTTATCTCTGCGCAAGCCATGTTTTAGTTATAAAACAAATGCATTAGTATGAAATCCTAGAGAGTATCTTGAATCGAAGAATGTTAGATCACTTTAATAAAAGATAAAAAAAATAAATGCTGTGTTTTCGTGACCGCACAACTCACGAATCAGATTTTCTTAATTATTTTTTAGTCAAGGGCCCCGCCAGGATGATAGTTACATAAAAAAAATTGAGGTTGCGAAATTGTAATATAAGCGTATTTGTAGGCAGTACTACGTCCGCTAGATCAGCTAGTTTTAGAAAAAAAAAAAAAAAAAAAACAAAATTATTTGAAAGCTGCGTTTTGAAACATCTTCTCCTACGTAAAAAATAACACTCATACATTTTAACGAAAAAGCCTGACATAAACGTCATTTATCATGTTAGATTACCCGCTACTAATTGCACATTGTTTACATCAGTTTTAATTAATTGGCTAAATTGCGCATGCAAATCAACTACAGTGTGTTGTGCTCGTTCTCTCGTTTGCTCGCTTCTCTGACGCTTCGGCTGGTTTATCGTGCTCGCTTGCTCTGTTTCATTCTGAATCCGGAATTGCTCGCTTGTGCACAGAACTTCCGACCACGCGGGAGGAGCGCGCGGTTTCAATCTCCGATAAAGAACTATCCAAATCCGCAGTTTTCCATCGACAGCAACAAAGGCAAAAAAAACATCACTGAACAAAGTATCATTTCAGGATGTGATGCATCATAAATTCTCCACTGTTTAGATGAGATTATGAGAGGGGAAGGTAGTTTTTCTCACAGTTTTTCACGAGACTTCTGAGAAAACAGGCTCGTGGAAGCCAGATCATATGAATGATTTCTCCGACCAAACCGAAGCCTGGGTCGTTAAATCAGTCAATCGGGGTATTTGAGGGAATTTAAATCATAACAATCTGCGGTCTCGTGTTCAGCATAAACTTATTACACCGATTCCAGGACGTTCTGTGGAAATCGTATCGTGAACTTTTAATTGTTTTCTCACCACGAACCGCAGAGGATTTTTGAATTTACGAGCTTAAAATAAATATTTTAGGATGAGGGTCAAGTGGTGACTTACAATAACAACGGCATTCATCAACCATCGGTTGCAATAAAAGAAGCTCATCGCTACCACAGAGGGCAATTTTGGTTATTTATATATGAATGTTTCAAAACGCGTCGAATGAGAACATATCAGACAGATAGAAGTGATTAAATAAACATTGTAATAAAAATTTACTGCAACAGTGGAAAAAAAAACATCACTCGGAGCGACTTGAAAAAAGACGACTACCGACCGCCTACAGCAGAGCAGTAGAACAATCAGAATGATGAAAATTGTTTTAATAATGATGGCGATGATGGTTGGTACTTGGCATCGGTTGGAAAATGAATATTGTTTCAGTGATGAGTTCTCAGAGTCGTAAAAAAGGTTAAAATGGTTGTGATTTGATTAGACCAGATGCCTTTTTTCATCACTGATCAAGGAAAACAAAACAAACTCATTGAGTTCTTGTGACGACATGTGATTTTGATTTATTACGTTTATATTTGTTTGGATTAAGTAGCTATGTCTGGTTCTTTCACACATTTGAACGCAGTGGTAGTTGATTTTTCACTTGCACAATTATTTATTCAAATCTTTTGAAAAGACATTGTACCACCCGGCGTTCCAACTAAAACACTCTTCAGACAAAGAGATAGACCCTCAGCAAATAATCTTACAATTGATAGCTTTCGGTAAATGGTTCGCCTTCATTTCTGAAAGTCATCCAAACTGTCAAGCTGCTCATTCCAACAGAGAGGGCCATCACTGACGAGAAACCCTAAAACCGCCATTTGTTCGCAGCACACCGTCACTAATGAATGAATATGTAATTGACTCTACGGTGCTTTGGTTCGATGGATTCTCCGGTCGGTTTTTCGGCATTCGATTCGTTCCATGTTGCTTCCAGTAGAGAACGAAAAGCCAGAGGGCCTCAATTTTCATTCCTATTTCTTCACACTGATGATACTTTTTGGCAACGAACGTGCATTCGATCGCTACCTGACCAGGGCAGGTGCGTGTCGACATTTACTGACTTATTGTGAGGGTCTCTTGCCCTAAATGATACTAAACGAGGTGAGCTTTTGAGCTCGTGGTGTGGTCATCCAAACTGAGCAATGGCGTAGTTAGTGTGTTTTATGTGCTTCGGATTTGTCCGCTTCTTTTTTATTACAACAGCGCCTTTAGTTTTCTAAGAGAAACGAAAGGCCGGGTTTTGGTTTGGAAGGGTTTTTTTATAGGGTTGGGACGGGGCTCCAAACATTTTGGGGTTTAATTTTTGGGCGCGTTTTTAAAAAAAAATTTCTGTTTTTGTACGCGGTGTTTTAGAGGTAGATGTGTCTTGTGGAAAAATTATTTAGTAAAATTTTCCGCTTTGTTTTACGTTTCTTTTTTTTTGTTGTGTTGTTGTTGGGAGAAAAAAAAAATTTTTTTGGTGGTTTTTTAGGAGGTTTTTTTTTATTATTTTTTGTTTTATTTTTACTATTGATCATTATTAAACTAGTTGCAAAAAGGTTATGGGCCCAGATTTCTAAACTAGTTCAAGAAATGTACAATTGTATATCATAAAATGGCGACTATGGCTCAGAAGGCAGGAATTACGCAGTTTGCTGGAGAAGGTTTCGACACTTGGCTGTTTCAGGTTGAAAATCAACGCGCACAGGTGAAACAGGCGATCGTTGAAGATCCACCGGAGGGTGAAGCTACGGCAGCAACAAAGGCGAACTATATTGAGCGAAATAAAAAAGCTAAGGATTTGATCCTATATTGCCGACAGTCATCTATAACACGTTCGGGAAATGGATTCAGCCAGAGATATGTGGCAATGTTTGAAAAACTAATTTGCTGAAACGGAATTTGTTGCTTTAAATTTCATCCGTCATTGTCTGCATGATCTGAAAACACTGGAAGGATCGTTGAAAGAACTTTTTTGTAAGTTTGATTTAGCAACTGAAGAATGTATGATAACGATGTCATCAGTTAGCTGTTTATGACACTACCAGCCCCGTGCGACACAGTAACAACTGCAACGGAACATTTGAAAGACGAAGAACTCAAGATCGATATTGTGAAGGCAAGGTTGTTGGCGGAAAATCAAAAACGAGCCGGACGAGATGAGGTTCTTGGAACAGCGTTGTATACCCAAGTTTTTCAATATTTCAAAGTTCTATGGTTACAGCTAAATTTGAGAAGAAGATTTAACACTTGGGATGCGATGTGAGTAGAGATTCTTTTCGAAATAGCAGTTAATTTTCTATGAGAACGAAGGTATTCAGGTCAAACCCACGGTAGGTTATACGCCTCAACAAAATGGAGTATGATGTAGAAGGAAATGTTCGCTCATCACCTTGAGGCCCCAAGAGTGGACAGTAATGTTTGCTAGAATGAAAGATATGAAGAGAGAAAGTGTTGATAGTTCCGTCAGTTTACGGCTGGTTGTGAAAATTGAATAGAAGTATTGAAAATAGAGCGAAGGGCTTGGATATAGCAGTACTCGAACCAAGCACGCATTCCTTTGCCTTACATCCCCAATGCGGGGTATTCAAGTCAAATCTACGGTAGGTTACGCGCCTCAACAAAATGAAGTAGACGAAAGATTTAGCCGAACCATCGTGGAGAAGATGAGAGCAATGTTAGTTTCTTCTAGTGTTCCAAAAAAGCTATCCTGAATGAGGTGTACGTTATTAATAGAAGTCCTTGCAAAACATTTACAGAATTAGCAACTTCTGCAGAATACTGGAATGAAGAGGCCAAATAAAATTTCCCAAACCCTCCAGCTTAAGTTCGTTTTATTGAAGTTTTATGAAAGCCACAAGAAATCAATTTGGTTTTATTATGGCACCAAGCGGTGCCAATAGGTCTCATATTTAAGTCAGCTTTATGAGAACCTACATAGCCTGTTAACAACGATCTTAAGACCTTGTTTTCTAAAATTTCTTTTACTTTTATCAAAGGCTTTATTTCAACTTTATGAAATCGTAAAATTCTCTTTCGAAATGCCGTTTTAAGACTCTTTCATATTATCTTATTATGGTTAGTTCAAACCTCCAGTAAATGCATCAAACGGCAAATAGGCCTAAGGGGAAGTCACCAAATGGCCAAATAGTTTTATAGTAGTTATTGCGAAGATAAATTGGCAATCTAACAAAAAATGTAATTTTTCCAATCGCCTTATTGAAATAAAAGAAATAATTGAAATGTGGAAGAATAAATGCACCAAATTTTAAATGTAATGCAAATGAACTGTAGAACTGTCATTTGTTTAGATAATCTTATTGAATTCCATAATTTTTCAGGAAATTTATGATTAATTTATCGAATATATTTGTTTAATTTTATTTTTGTTGTTGTTAACTCGCATAATTTCCGAGGCGCATCAATTTTCGGCTCTTACAGTGCCAATTTTCACCATAAAATTAATTGCGCATATGATTTGGAGCATGATACGCTGTAAAAAAATCAATTTGTTTTGGATATTTTGTTATCAAACTAAATTTCCCACAACACCAGAACTTTTTTCTTGGATATTATTTACTGCTAAATGAATCAGAAGAGCAGATAATCGAACAAAGCAGAACAACAAAAACCAACCACGATATCACAGTGAAGTTTGACAGAAATGGCTATTTGACCGTATGCTGGTTTTCATGGCAGCCAAAATCTCGATGGTCTTATAATGGTTTTATTAACTTGTTTTCACAACCGTCTATAGAGTGGGCCACTTTGTACAAATTTCGGTTTTAAAGAGGTTTTAAATTAGTTTTGAATGTAACGGGTGTTCAATAAAAAATAAGAACTTTTTCAGTCATATAGTAAAAAAAAATTGTTTCAACGAACTCAGTACTTTTTATTAAAAACATAATGTTTATTCTTCAAAAAAACGACACTGAATATTGGAGAAGGGCCCCTGGTTAGCCATACGACGCAACTTAGTCGCGATGCTCTCACAAGAGCGCTGGACGGCACTGACGTCCATCTTTCGGATACACTTCCGGATCCTCGTGGTCAACTGCTTCGTATGCTTGACCCGCCAATTATTTTTGTACACTAGGGCACTGAGGGAGCCGAAAATATCCTCAATGGGACGGCACTAGGGCTAGTTGGTCGGGTTCCTTTCTTTCAGCACGTACGGTATCTTTTTCTGCTCAAGATACTCCAGCGTCTTCTTGGCGTAAATTGAAGACGCCTTGTTCGGCCAGAAGACGTACTTCCCATCCGCATGATGCTCCTTTAGGAACGGCAGAAGAATTTTCTCAAGACACTCCTCCTGGTACACTTGTTGATTGATGGCCAGACCGCTCGGCTTGAACCACGGCTTTGAAATCCCTCTGTCCGATATGGCGATGTCAGCATAACTTTTTTTTTCAAATTTATGCTTAAACTTATATTTTACTTCGGGGGGTGTGGCCGACTTGTCACTGGAATAGTAGCTGTCATTTAGTGGAATGTGGGTCTTCGAGAGCGGAAAGTAACTTTCGTCGTCCAACACGAACGACGTCCCGCAGTAGTTCTTCGTCATCCACCGGCAGTGCGATTTCACGGTCGCTATCTGCTCGTCCGTGTACTCGGGGAACCGAGTCTTCTTCCGACAGATGATGTCCTCCATCTTGAGGGCTCGGTGAATCAAGGTATGGGAGCAGTGATATTTTCGGCCAGCGTCTCGCAAACTTGTTCCGTCCTTGTTGTCGAACAGCTTTTTCAACCCTTCCTTCTTCTTCTTCGTCATTATCTTCACCGGACGGCCGCTTCCGGCCTTCCGCTCCACGCTCATGATGCCAGGATCCGGTAAACTGTACTCACGGGCACGTTTTCGTCTCGAAAGTGGTCTACCGCAAACTTTGTTCCACGATGACCATGTGTTTCGTAAAACCGTACAAAACGCTCGCCGAGTGCTTGACACCATCTTCGATTGAACTTACAGTACCCGAGCGAAAAGAAACATACCACCCATATCTAGGGAGTCCAGAGAACAATTCTCTTGAAAAGAAAAAAAATTACGCTCTTTACTTTAATAACAGGAAGGTATTGAAATCATTCTCATTTTTTATTGAACACCATTGATAAAACTACAAAGCCGGAAAGGGTGCTATACGGCTGGAATAATACTAAAATTGTTACTTGGGGAGTCCAATGTGAGCACGCTGCGTGTCTTTGGTTGCCTGGGATTTATGTGGATTCCGAATCAAAACCGTGCAAAACTTGATCCAATCCAACTATCGTATGCGGCCTTGAAATCGATAACTACAGGCGATAGACAAAATGATCGGGACATGCAGATTTTTGATCAACTTTGTAGTGCTCTGACTTCATGAAATATTATCCGATTTGATTTCATTAAAAAGTATTCGACTGAAAAATCTCGTACATCTCGCTGTTGCTTATCCGAACCAAAGCTAAATAAATTGATCCTCAGATGTACCAGGAAGCTGGATCAGGCTAGCCAGTGAATCTTATAGTCCATATTTTGTGATAAAGTGTTATTGATCCTTACTACAGGTTCCCCTAAAAATGTTCCGGGAGTGGCCAATGTAGCCAATGGCTTTCTCAAGTCTATCAAAATCATAATTATGAAAAATCATGAAAATAGAGCTGCCGCACGGCATGTAAATTCGTAAATGGCCTCTACTACAGGTTCCCCCGGGACGTTTTGGTGGTTCCGGGAGTGGCCAATATGGTCAAGGATCCACTTTAAGTTTATGATAAGGTTTGTGATGAAAAACCAAGAAGAAAGAGCTGTCACATGGCATGCTTTCAGTTAAATAAAGAGTTAACCGCATCCAGCACCCTTTATCAGAACCTGTTTCACCGAAATAGCCATATCTCGGTCAATTTAAAGCCCATTCTTGTAATCGACATTTCATTCGCTTGAAAAAAGTTTTGTCATTACGTGCAATTACTTAAAAAAATTGTTTGACAACGGCATCTTGTACAAAATTTCAACACAAATTCAACATGTGAGATAGCCTCTCCGGAAACCCGGAACGATTCCGGTATCCATGGCCAATAATCTTACCGAAATATAAAACTAATTGCTTATTGAATGCTTTTTACCGAATTTAAATCGGATAATATTTCATGAAGTTAGAGCACTACAAAGTTGATCAAAAATTTGCCTGTCCCGATTATTTGGTCTTGATATTCGCAACACTTTTGGAGAAATCGTCGCACCGTAAAGATTTGGTCTATTTTTGATCGCCCGTTCACAAGACCGGCTTGATAACTTCCCTCAAATTACTAGAGGCGATAGATGGCGGAAGATGATCGGGGAAAGCACTTTGTAGACCACGTTGAGTATAATGATCGCTCAGTAGTTCACACATTCCAGCTTGTCACCCTTCTTGAGCAATGGGCATATAACTCCCTCTTTCCACTCCCCCGGTAGTTGTTCTGTTCCTCAGATCCTGACTATCATTCGGTACAGACAACTTGCCAACTAATCCATTTCTATTAGTTCCGCTTCAATACTATCTTTCCCAGCTGCCTTGTTGTTCTTAAGCTGTCTGATGGCATTCATACCTTTGCTGGATGCGAGTTGTGTTTCTTATAGAACTTTCGCGTTTCTTGGGAACGGTACTGCTGCTCCATTTCTTCGCACTACATCTCATCCAGGCAGCACTTCTTATCCCGGAAAAGATGAGTTTACTGTCTTCGCTTCTGTTTGTATCGCTCCTCATTTTGACAGCTTCCTTGCTGCAGCATCATCATCCGCGCTCGGATCATCGCGCTGCAGCATCATCATCAACATGCGTGTATTGTTTACACTGCGTGAGTTTCATTGTGAAATGTGTCATAGTTTCGAAAATGGAGTCGAAGGAACAGCAAGTGCGCGAGAACATTTTGCACACGCACCTCGACAACCCACTTCTTTCGCACCGAGCCATCGGAAAGATGTTGAAAATTCACCAGTCTACAGTGTCTCGTGTCATGAAAACGTTTCGGGGAACGTTTAACTGTCGATCGAAAGAAGGTGAGTGGTAGAAAAAGTAGACTGTTCCGTTCGGGCACCAAAAGTTTCGTGCAGAAATCCAAGAAACGAGCCGGGCTCCGTTCATTCAAAGCTCAGAAATCTCCAAACCGCAATGAAAAATAGGACAGCTAGGACAGCTAAACCACATGCGCGTAAGATGTACACACAAATGTTGACGAAACCACACTGCTGCATCATGGACGATGAAACACACGTGAAACCGGACTTTAAACAAATTCCCGGCAACCAGTATGTGACTGCGAAACACAAGTTCGATGTTTCAGAGTCTCTCAGGAAACAGCAAGTGTCAAAGTTCCCCAAGAAATTCATGATTTGGCAGGAGATTTGTTCGTGTGGTAAACGGAGCAAGCCTTTCGTGACAACTTCAACTGTAAATGGTCAAGGATACATCAATGAATGCCTGAGAAAACGACTGCTTCCGTTTCTCAAAAAACACAAAATTCCTACAATTTTTTGGCCAGACCTAGCCTTTTGTCACTACTCCAAGGATGTTCTGGAGTGGTACAAGACGAATGGTGTCAATTTCGTGCCGAGGGATCTTAATCCCCCAAACTCTCCAGAGTTGCGGCCAATTGAAAAATATTGGGCATGAAGCACGAACTTCGTAAGCATCCTAAAGTTGTCACTACAGAACAGGAAATGTTGAAGTCATGGTTGAAAGCGGAAGAAATGTCGGTTCAAGCGTTGTACAAAATCTTAAGCGTGGTATTAAGAAGAAAGCTCGGGCTTTTGCATTTGATTAAGAAATACAGTGAAATAAAAATACCTACACCAAGATTATACATTGTATTTTATTTCCTGAATATTTCATGACAATCGGTTGAGAGACTTGTTTAAAGTGATGCAATTTTACTGTGGACACCCTTTATATTTATTTTTTAGTCACCATAAACAGGCTTAGTAAAGCCTCAATGGTTGTATAAAAAGTATGACGTATACAATAAACTAAAATATCAAACCACAACACATTGATTCGGAATGGTCTACTATCCAGACAAATATGACGTGAAGCATCTGCGTAGAGTTTGCCGAAGGACATGGTAGTCTATTAAACACTCGCTGCAGTCCTCCGACCATAAGAAGATAATGGTCCGCATCGATTTTAGCGACGCGATAGGTCCTGCCGTCGATAATATCCGAGAAGTGCTTTACATCAATTAAAACGTGGACAATTTGTGGTTCGTTCTGCTTTGGTGATCTCCAGGTGTACCGATATGTGAGGCTGTGCAGAAAATTGGTACTACTTATGGTCATATTCTTGGAGGCGGCAAAATCGAATCGAAAGAATGCGGGTACTTCGTAAGAAATTGAGTGACTTACAGTTCCATGTTCCGAGTTTTCAATCGTTAGTCTGTTTTCATCGCCTGGGTATATGCCGATTGTTCTGATCCGTATTAACACTGTGTGTTTCCTGTACTAATGACTTTTATGGTTGGCTTGTAGGACCAACCCCCTGTCCCGCCGGAGGACAAATGTGCACAGCACTGATTAGAGTCCCACGCTAGTAGGAGGACCATGATCAGTCGCCCCTAACATGGAGACCAGACGCTGTGTTGAGCTGGCCCTAACATGGAAAACAGACGCTCGTATAGGCTGCATCCTTCAAAGGATCAGACTCACAACCACTATGAAGGGTCTATTTATTCCTGCAGGTACGGTAAATACCAATGGTACGCATTGTCCAGTCATTTAACAACCAAACTTCTTGACGACTGTTTGACTTATATTATTCCATTATAATAAATAATATTTTATAGCATCTTTTTCGACTCAAAAGCCACCTTCCATAATCGTATCTCTACTGTTGGCTTAAATTGGTTCAAATCAACTATTAGGCGTAGTTAAAAAACTATTTGTTTCCCCCTTACTTGCTTACTTATGCTGGTCCAACGTCCTAATAGGACCGCATCTTCGTCACGATATTTCTCCATAAAATTCGGTTTAGGGCTGCTTGTCTCCAGTTCCTCGAATGTCCCAAACTTTCAAAGTATTGCTCCACTTGGTTTAACCACCTAGCTCGCTGCGCTCTTCTGCGGCTTGTACCGGTCGGATTTGAGGCAAACACCATTTTTGCGGGGTTGTTGTCCGACATTCTTACAACATGTCCCGCCCACTGTACCCTTCCAGCTTTAGCGACTTTCTGGCTACTGTGTTCGACATAGAGCTGCGCCAGCTTGTGGTTCATACTTCTACTCTGTACGCCGCTTTCACATACACCGCCAAAGATGGTCCTAAGCACGCCTCGTTCGAAAACTCGAAGTGCTTGCAGGTCCTCTTTGAGCATTGTCCACGTCTCATGCCCGTAGAGAACTACCGGTCTTATCAGCATTCTGTACATGGTACACTTTGTATGGGGGTGAAGTTTACCAGACCTCAAGGTCTTGTGGAGTCCATATTAGGCAAGACTTCCGGTAATAATGCGTCTCCGAATTTAGCTGCCTCAGTTGTTATCCGACGCAACCAATGATATAAACAACTAAAATGTTTTGTGAATGGCCCCAATAACATCCCTATTGTTGGTTTATATCGATTCAAATCAGCTCTCAAGCGATTTTTATTTTCTTATAGACGAATTTCACGCCAACTCATCTTCGTGATTGGCAGCACCCTCTCAGAATCCAATGAAACCTTTGGGTGTGTAGTCTATGTCTTTTCAAGCAACTTTGCATACTTTGTTTTTTTTTTACATTTATCCAGACTGCCACTTCAAAAGGGCTTAAGTTTTTTGATCGTTTTTTTTTAAATCAACATAACTCAAAAAAGAAAAGACTTACAAAAAAGTGATGTATGAGTGACTTCTAGAAAATTGTTTTAACTTTAATAAAAAAAAATAGGATTTTTTTTAGATTTATCAGCTCCTCTCTATCACAATTTTTCTCATACCTTTTACACGTACTTTAACAAATCTTGACCTTCTTTCCAGCATACCCCCCCCCCCCCCCAATATACGACGCCATATTTGAATCGCCCCTAAAAATAGGAATATCTGAACAAGCAGTTATGAATGACTTTTACTTAAACGTACATGTTTGGTTCTGTTTCCCTGATGTAAAGGGAAATTGAATGTTTTTGGCCCTTTCAAATGTTAGTCTAGACGATTATTGTTTTTTGCAAAGATGTTCAATACATTTAATTCTTTATGACTACTTAATTTTATTGGATTCTAGGGGTATTGGATAGGGGTGTTGCATACCATAACTAGACGAGTTTGCGTGATACACGGTATAAATAGGACATGAAAAAGTTGCTGTTAGAAAAACTTTTTTTCCTTAAAAGTGCCCATCTTGCACTGTATGGCGAACTTTCAGACAATTATATTGCCTTTATTAGGACAAAACTTCATCCAATTCTAAAATTTTTTTTTGCAAATCGAACTTGAATTTTAATTTTTTTTTTCAGCGTGTAAGAATCGATTTTACAATTTTTACATTCTATTTTCATAAAAGTTAAGACAATTTTCTAAAAATCTCTTCTACATCACTTTTTTGGAAGTCTTGTCCTTTTTGAGTTATGTTGATTTAAAAAAAATTATAAAAAAAATTTAGCCCCTTTTCAAATGGCAGTCTAGATAATTAAAAAAAAAAAAAACAAGGTATGCAAAGTTGCTTGAAAAGACATAGTCTACACATCCAAAAAGTTTTATTGGATTCTGAGAGGGTGTTGCCAAACACTGGATGAGTTGGCGTGAAATTCGTCTATATCCAACCGAAGAAAACCATCGGTTCAAACCGACTCTCAAGTGTAGTTTTTTCTTTCTTCACCAATCTTAACCACTGTTTAACTTTATGAATGGCTCCAACAGCACCTTTTCTGTTGGTTTAAATCGTTTCAAATAGACTCTGAAGTTTTGTTTCAAAAATTGTTTATTTTCCCAATGAATCCCCAACAGCATCTGCACTGGTGGTTTAAATGGATTCATTGCGCCAATAAGCAGAATTTTGTTTCCCAATGAAGTAAACTACAAACCCACTTTGTTAGTGGCCCCAATAACATCCTCATCCTAAATCCGTACTTATATTTAAATACATGTATTTTTAAAAATCTCCTCCAACCTCCAACTAAATGGATAATAATCTGACAATACGTAAAAACAAGAATTAAACGCATTGTTTACTTAAACAAACCCTGCTGTTAACCCAACCTTTTTATCCAACATCCCAGTGATTTCTCGTAGAATTGCAGAGGACTTCTCGGCTTCAAATAAATCAAGTATCACGTCAACACATATCTTGCTTTACCTTATTTGCCCTGCATTCGGACTAGGCCGGCGTCCGTATTACCTTAGATTGGGATCACCAGTTTTTACACATTGAAGATATACATACATCCCCAGCATTTTCTGTTGGTTCTCTTAGTAATTACAGCTGTTCTGGCAATAACGGAGTAGCAATCTCGGGCGGTCAATGATGCTCATGCTCTTGCACTATCATTGTGTGGCACTAAAAACTTTATAGGAAATTTTGATGTTGTCCATCGCTTTCAAAGTACTGATGTGCATACATTTTTGATCGAGTCACAAACAAATCTACACAAACAAAATGATGAATTTTCTCAGACGCGAAAAACTTCCCTGGTTAAATTGAAAGCCATAGACGACTCCAACTTGAAAAAAGAAGAAGACATCGAGTGGTGATAAATCTGACAGCTCCCATGTTAGAGTGTAGGACGAAAATTTTAAAATGCTTCTAAAAAATTCACATGAAATTTTAATTAAAAGCGGTTTGTTGTATGATGTAAGAAAAATCCAAAACTGTACAATATGGGCATTTTTTTTAATTTTATTTTTATTTTGCTGAATTTTCTAGAAGCATTTTAAAATTTTCGTCCTATACTTTAACATGTCTTCTTCTTTCTTCAACCTGGATTCGTCCATTGCAAGCGTAAACAACGAAATTGTTTGCAATCTTTCATAGAAAATACTTGATTTGGACGATATCTGGCCTAAATTTTCATGAATCTATGCCAAATCTAAAATTTCATGTATGTGCATTAGATAACATAGAAAATTACATGATTCTCTCAAACTGTGTGTGAAGATATGGTGAAGTTATTTGCGCTCAAAACCTCAAATGATTATTTGTTCTCGAAATTGCTCCCCAATATGTTGTCAAAAAGACGAAGAGTTACATAGTAAATTGCCCAATTTATGGGAATTAAACCATTTGCTCTGGAACTATAAGTTTCAAGAGGAAAGTTGAAAACGTGTTTATATGCCTGGCGTCTAGCTTATTCAACTTATTTTAACACCTCTTACGCACAGCGACGAGCAGGTTAGTGTGTGGGAGGCAGAGAAAGAGTTCAAATTTATTAATGCACAAGATGCCAATTTTGCAATTACCATCAATCTAAAATATCTCTAATTAGTCCATTTTATTCTTTTCGTTCCATTACTATCCATAATTTCACCCTATCTCACTAGCAACGTTCGCCTGTCAAACCCCTCTCTAGACCTCCCACCCAGTCTTCGAAGACTCATTCATTCTCACTTACTTTAAGTCTTTTTTCTCGCGGGGAGTCAATTTAGAGAAAACTTCGAAAGAGACACCTCAAAAGTACTCAACTTCCTCTTTTCCCTCTCAAGCTTTTCTCCACGCAGGAACTTATTACGATATCGATACTCTCCTTACCAGGCTTGATGTCGGCAAAGATCAAAGACAAAAATAAGCTCTTCTAGTTCTCTCTCTCACTTGCTGGAGTAGGCCCAATGTGTGGTGCGCGGAAATATGTGTTGAATAAAGCGGCGTTGTTAATGCTGTAACACACCTTCGCGGTCGTCCGTCGACGTGAGAGAGAAAGAGAAAGGCCCTAACAACCGCGCGCACCGTGGACGTCTTGAAGAGTTGATAAACCATGATGATGTTGCAAAAATTTCCCCACCACCTCTTTGCACGCTTTCCCTTCAGTTACCCGTCTAGTGACGATGGTACTGTATTGATCATAAAGGATTCGAAGCCCTCCGGGGAGGCCTTCTTGAGCTGCGCCCTTTTTTGCCAATGTATATTCATTCTCCATTCCAGCGAGGTGATCTTTTAGATAATCACTTTTAAATTGTCAGCCGGTGCGATTTTTAATTTGTGCGGCAAGCGAGACAGGCCGAAAATTGGTTTGGTGTTTTTGTCGTTGCTTTGTTCCATTCATTTCTCTGCGTTCATCGAAATGGCGCTGAAGTGACAAAAGACGGACACACACGCTGTAGAATCTGAGAAAGAAACGAAAAATATATAGTTTACTCATGTAATAACATAATTAACCAACCATTTTTACAGGCAGCTCGTTTACCGCAAAAAAAATGAACCTCACACCAAGATAATGCACCTTCGATCACACATCAACAACGATTGCTTGTTCACCATCCGAGGCATAATCGTAAGCCGTCTTGGCGGTTTAGATGCGTAACGAATTCGGTTGAAATAACTGCCAAGTTGAAGCAGTCAAGCACCGGTGAGAGGCTACTAAGGCAATCAATCAATCAGCTCCGGTTGCTCGATCGGTCAGTTGGGGTTCCGTTGTTAGCATATCAACAATAATCTATTATTTTGCTTTTCTTTGTTACTCCTGTTTTGGGTTCACATTGTCGAATAGGCAAACATGAATATTTGGATGCTATCTCGTTTCACCAATTGTCATTTAAGGTTAAATTTCCGTTGAAGTATTATCGATCATTTCAAAAGCAGTTTTCGAGAACGCATCTTTTCAGATCGCTAGAAGCTCGCATCATTTTGTACCTTTTTTTAATGTACTCAAAATGACGCGAGCTTTTTGCTATCTGAAATGATTCGTTGACAAAAACTGCTTTTCAATTGATCAAAAATGTACTTAAGTAAATGGAACCTCAACCGATTCGTCATTTTACTGTTTGAGTTACTGTCTTTCGATTCCGTTCTTGTTGCTTGGCTCTCACGCTCAAGAACGTGCCCTAACTTTTATTTATACAGAATCCTTTCCGAACTGCGTCAGTTAGTAGTGCATTAAGGGCTTACGCTGAAGCATTCTCGATGGCAGCCATTACCTCAAAATTTAGAATTGATATAACTCAGAATCTGTACTAGATATTGGATATTTAATCACATCAGTTTGTATGCTTACTTGCTGTGAGCAATCTGATGTAGTTCGATTTGATGTTCATTCGCTAACAATCGAGATTTATCAATTTGAAATAGTGAGGTAAATTTGCGAGAGAGAGAGATAAGAGATAGGAAAAAATACACGGAGCAGCAATTCATCTTAAAATTTCGTTGTAAACATCATACATGCTGAGAGAGTTTGAAAGTAGAAGTCATGGTTTCATTGGATGGCACAGCTCTTTTTTCTATATAGTGTCTCGGTCAACTAAACTATTAACCTTCTGGAAAATTTGCTCCTAATGCAACGTGAGTATTCTAGATACATGGAAATTTTAAGTACATGGTTTGATCAAATCAATCCGCCTACTCAGTTTTTTGTGCAGCAAAATGATTTTGTTCTTAAAGTAAATTTTAATAAGCAAGACGAAATGTAATGTCTGCCGAGCTCCTTTATACGGCCTATGTACCAAATATGTCATAAATACAGCAATAATCGACAACGTAATGATGGCATCGTGATGACCTATGTATTCTTAAGCAGTTGAGACTTTCATCTATTTATAGTGATACAGTGACTCGTTCCAAGAGATTGCTTTCCTTGTTGAAGAAGGTAAAAATGATAATCCTGTTCTCCGACGAAAAGCTTTTCAGCATCGATGCTGTGGCCAACACCGCGGTTCAGCGGTTCATTTCACCGCAGAAAATGGAGAACGTTCCGGAAAAAGTGACATTCAAATTTCAAACCAAACATCCGTCTGGTGTCATGATGTTGGGCTTGGTGGCGTCCAACGGTTTGAAAATGCCGCCTGTTTTCATTGATGCTGGAGTTAAAGGGTGATACGGTCAAAATTTGGTCAAGGGAAAACGCGTGTAAATCGGTGAAATCGTTTATTTAAAAAATCAAATTAAATTTCTTTTTCAAGTTCAATTAGTATAAAATTCAGGAAAAATATTCAGTTAGGCTTCCGCTTTTCCAAATCCGAATTGCCGGGCCTTACGCTTGACCCCTGCCATCAGATTTTGTACAGCCACCTTGTCCACCTTCTTCGCCGCAGAAAGCCAGTTTGCCTTGAACTGCTGCTCGTCCTTAGCAGTTTTTTTGGTCTTCTTTAGGTTCCGCTTGACAATAGCCCAGTATTTCTCAATTGGGCGGAGCTCTGGCGTGTTGGGAGGGTTCTTGTCCTTGGGAACCACCTGCACGTTGTTGGCGGCGTACCACTCCATGGCCTTTTTACCGTAATGGCAAGATGCCAAATCCGGCCAAAACAGTACGGAACAACCGTGTTTCTTCAGGAAAGGCAGCAGACGTTTATTCAAACACTCTTTCACGTAAATTTCTTGGTTGACAGTCCCGGAAGCTATGAAAATGCTGCTTTTCAAGCCACAGGTACAGATGGCTTGCCAAACCAGATATTTCTTTGCGAACTTTGACAGTTTCGTGTGCTTGAAAATATCTGCTACCTTTCCCCTTCCTTTTGCCGTATAAAACTCCTGTCCCGGAAGCTGCTTGTAGTCGGCTTTGACGTAGGTTTCGTCGTCCATTACCACGCAGTCAAACTTCGTCAGCATCGTCGTGTACAGCCTCCGGGATCGCGCTTTGGCCGTCGTATTTTGTTTATCATCGCGATTTGGAGTCACTACCTTCTTGTAAGTCGATAGTCCGGCTCGTTTTTTGGATCGATGCACGGTTGTAGACGATACACCCAGCTTATTTGCGGCATCTCGGAGAGATAGGTTAGGGTTTCGCTTGAAACTACCGGCAACTCTCTTTGTCGTCTCAGCGGCTTCCGGTTTTCGATTTCCCCCCGATCCAGACTTCCTGGCTGTCGACAAACGTCCCCAAACACTTTAATTACATTTGTAACGGTTGATTTGGCAACTTTTAGCGATTTTGCCAACTTTGCGTGCGAGTAGCTCGGATTTTCGCGATGCGCGAGCAAAATTTTGATACGCTGCTATTCTTGCTTGGACGGCATTTTGACAACTGAAGAGTGAATTCCAAAATCAAAATAGGAGCAACATTCTACACACACACACACCTTCAAAATGAGGGGTGTTCAGGTTTTTTAAATGCAAAATTGAAAGAAATACGTCAAGTTGATATTGACCAAATTTTGACCGTATCGCCCTTTACAAACAAGTTTTCGCTTGCTGAAGATGATTTCAGGGAGCCACTAAAAAAGCGTCTTCACCAATAGCTTGCCAACACTCGAATGAAAGGGCATCAAATTTTCAAAGGTATGCAAACAAACTGTAGATCGGAGACTATTTCGGGATTCTTTTAGATAATCTCATCCGATGCCAAGCACTTTTCAGGAAATTCATAATTAATTTATCGAATATGTTTGTTTTAATTTGATTTATGTTGTTGTAAATTCGCATCATTTCCGAGGTGCATTAATTTTCGGCTCTTATCGTGCCAATATATACTAAAAAAATAAACGCGCATATGAGTTTGAGCATAATACGCTGTGGAAAACACAATTTGTTTTGGATATTTTGCTATCAAACAAAATTTCCCGCAACTCAAGACCTTTTTTTACTGCTTAATGAATCAGAAGAGCAGAGAATCGAACAAAGCAGAATAACAAAAAAAACAACCTCGATTTCACAGTGAAGTTTGACAAGTTTAGTTTTCATGGCAGCCAATAGGTTTTATGAAGCTTCTCAAGTGGTCATAACATCTTTCACTAGAACATTTTCAAAATCTTTATGTTCTGATAAAGGTTTTATTAACTTGTTTTCACAACCGTCTATAGAGTGGGCCATTTTGTACAAATTGCGGCTTTAAAGAAGCATAGAGGAGGTGTTGGTAGACAAAACAGTTTTGAATGTAGTTTTATCAACAAAGCCGGGAGTAGTGCTTTGCGGCTGGAATAAAACTATGATTGTTACTTGGGATGTCGTTGTAGGAAACTCCATTCACCTGTGCTGCAGTATTCCACACCATCCGGATTTTATCGGTATTTTTGGGATTCTTTCAGCCTGTTGAACGCCCTTTGGTAACTGTCCGGAAAGTACACGTTGTCTTTCCTTCAGAGTAAACTAGTCTCCAGAGGGAAAAAAACTATATACCAGGATTCTGATAAGTTGTCACAATACGTTTTTTTGGAAAGTACATTGGAAGAACAAAAATACCTCCATTTTGATAAGCCATCTATGATTGTTCTCTACACAAAAACCGAACAAGACATTTACTCTCACAAATGTGGCTTTTTACTTCAATTTCACACGGTATTTTTAAGGGCCAATTATCACCCGAGAAAAAATGGACCGCAGTGTACTTCTGTTATTTATTCGCTATCGTTGCCACCCGCGTTAGATGTCGAAGCGATCATAATTTCATCCGTTATTCAAACATATTTTCCCATCGATACCCCACCAACCACCCGATGCAGCTAAGGTGAACGAAAAGCCGGCGAAGTTTTCCATATCTTCAGCCAAAAGCGTACGATCGTGTGCAGAAGCGGCAGCAGCTCATCCTAATAAAAGCGTAAAAATTAACGCCAAATAGCCATCAATTAACTTATTTTTCTCCAATTCCGAAGGCTCTTCACAGCTCTTCAGTCCTTCTCCTAGTGATGATGGAAAAATTATTTCATTAGTAGTAACCCTGTCGAAAATTGAGTAGAGTTTTCCCAAGTCAATTTTTGCATATGTCGGCGGCGCCTCACAAAGAAGACCACGAGCGCGAGGCTGTCGGTGCAAAGGCTGGCGGCTGCGGCAGCGCTTTCGAAATATACCTATCTGCCTAATTAATTTGAATTTTCGGCTGCCGAAAAGGAGATGCGCACACATCTCTGCGCAATAACAAGTTTTCCATGCTTTGTGTGTAATTTTTCGATACTGTCGGCTGATGCGCCCCTTTGTGGCGATTGCTTTTGTTTCGGTTTTTTTCCGCGGTGAAACTTCAAAGCATCCGAATTCCGCGCATTTTTCAGCCGTAATTGATCCGATACTGATACTCCGGCAACAGAAATAGATGGAACTGACCGATGTGCGAGAATTGCGAGGGGATGAAATGTTTTGCAACTGTAATTCAATAAATAGAGCTAGCTTAGAGGAATCCTGCGAGGCGCCATCAGCTGAATAAAGAAGTAGCATTACAAAACAGTACTAATTTCCTCCAAATTATGTCAATTACCTCTGCCGTCCGTCGGCATATATGAAATCAATTAAAACTGATTGAAATTGTAAGCACTGCAATAGCCAAGCGGCTTGTGTTGCAGAAAGGCGTGAACAAATTAAGGCTAAGAAATGATGCTTAATGGTTCACTTCAGCGTGAATTGTACATCCATTCGGTCATATTAGCTTGGGGGCCGTCCATGCACCACGCTGACAGATTTCGAGGGCTTAGAAACCGATTCTGTTGAAGGAGTTTTTTTCCCACCATTGTAATTGCCATCACTCGTACTTGGCGCGTTTGAAAGCGGATTTTGAGGATGAAGAAGAGATAATCCGATTAAAATTAAATTTCGAAAATAATGAATAAAATCCGAATGGAAACAACCATTTCACGTCCCAAAACATATCAGCTTCTAATTATCAAATCATGATTGGCCCTTCAATCGCTCACGACGCATCACAACTTTTCGAAAGCACAATACTAATCAATGAGCCAATCACGAAACCAGCTCCGCCTCGTCAGAGCAGTTTAAATTTCACTCAACCGGCATCGACAGGCGCTTGCTTATTCAATCATTTCGTAGAATTTTTGTCACATCTCAAGCTAGTTGCTTCACTGACTGGCATCAGCTTCGTTTATCATTCTCTCATTTCCAGGCAATTATGCCATTTAGCACTGTATTGGTATTTCGACAAATCTGACTAATTTATTACTGGGACTGGGACGTAATGGCCACAAAGATGAAGAATTGATTAACTTGAACTGGAGGAACAGCAAAACAAAAACTTGGAAGCACTATCGTGCATATTAATTAGCATAGTGTGAATTGCGTTTCCTCGCGTTTCAAAGAGCCTAAATGTCGATGACGACGACAAAGATGATGACTGAGCAATCGATACAACAACGGCTTTCGATTGGTAATAAAACCTAAATGGACTTGATTGATTGGTCATATGCCTCGCCTCGCAGTTATTGTTAATTTCGACATCGAAAATTGCTAGAACAATGCGCTGTGGCTTCTTCTGTCAGTTTTGACTCGATTGGTTCAGACCAATTTGAGCCAGTTCGAAGGTGCAAATTGTTTTTTTTAACCTAATCTAGTCAAGCATATTTATCATCCTAATGTGGCAGCAAAATTTTCCAAGCAAGCAGAAATGACTGAGAACGGACAGCGTGATGCATAACATCGATGAATGGTTTGAACAATTTTTCATCAAAAAGCTTTATTTCCGTTTGCCTACTAGTTGATATGAATATTTTCTTTTATGACGTAAGGTATGCGCACAGCAAAATTTAGCCATGGTTTATTAGCCATATCTTTTTTTTATTTGTCAATATAAAGATGCCACCAATACCCCTAACGCAATGTAATTGTGTGTGTGAACGTTTTGACACACTGTTTGCTGTCACAAGCGCATTGTTTTGAAAATAGAGTCGAAAAAAGAACTAGTGCGTGAAAATTTGTTGATCAGATGTGTGAAAAATCCGTCTATGTCGCATCATAACATGGAAAAATCACTCGGAATCCCTCGTTCAACAGTAAGTAGCGGTTTGAAACGCTTCGGAAAGACGCAGCGGAAAGACAACTTCAAATCCCAGCGGGATGCAGTGCTTCAGCTGATTAAGTAAAACCCGAACCTTACCATCCGAGATGTGGCTCAAATGGTCAAAATATCGTATTCTTTCATTCAAAAAGTGAAGAAAGTCGCAGGATATAAAGCTCGATTCAAAGTAAATCTGGACGCACGGTTTAATATACCACCGCGTCTCGTGGTTGGAACAAAAAACGGCATTGGTGAAAAGTTTTTCTCGATTGATCGACGCATCTCGAAATTATGGATCATGGAACTTGAGAAAAGAAAATTAACTGTGCACAAACATTTAGAGAATCCCTCGTGGTCGGCCTCAAAAATAGCAAAAGTGCTAAAATTCGCAAAGTCAACGGTGTGTCTTGTAATCAAACGTTACAAGGATACTCTGAGTGTGGATAGAGCACAGCGCATCTATCATAAAAGTGGCACTAGAGACAAAGAGCTGAGGAGAAAGGTGTTGAGGTACGTGGAAGGCAACCCAGGTGTCTCCATAAAGGGTGTATTCGATAAAAATGGCACACACATATATACTCATCAAAATTAAACTGATTTTTGGATTTTCTTGAAATTTTCAGGGAATGAAGAACTACTAATGAGTTTTGATTTACAACATTGGTTTTATTCAATTTCGTCTCCCATCCCGAATGCCCGCACCTTCCTTTTCACTCCACCCATCAAATTTTGTACAACCGATTTTCCCAGTGTTTTTGTTGTTTTTACCCAAATTTTCTTCAATTCTAGCTCTGTTTTTATAGTTTTGAGATGTTTGCGAAGTTCCGTTTTCATAATTGCCCAGAATTTTTCAATTGGACGAAGTTCCGGTGAATTTGGTGGGTTCATATCCTTTGGCACAAAATTGACTCCGTTGGCTCGGTACCACTCCAATACGTTTCGAGCGTAGTGGCAGGATGCTAGATCAGGCCAAAACAGAGTTGATCCTTTGTGCTTCTTAATGAATGGCAAGAGACGCTTCTTAAGGCACTCTTCCGTGTAAATCGCACCGTTTATTGTTCCGGAAGTGATGAAGGGAGCACTTATTTCACCACATCCGCAAATCGCCTGCCAGATTGGAAACTTCTTTGCAAATTTCGATAGTTTCTTCTTTCGAACATCCTCCGGAACATCGAACTTCGACTTGGCAACGAAATATTCTTGCCCAGGAAGTTGACGGAAGTCGGCCTTGACGTATGTTTCGTCATCCATCACGATGCAACCGGATTTGGTTGAGCAGCTTCGTGTAAAGTTCCCGGGCGCGGGTTTTCGCAGTGATGTTTTGTTTTTCATTCCGGTTTGGGGCTTTTTGCACTTTGTAAACATGTAACCCAGCACGCTTCATGGTTTTCTGCACAAAACCGACTGACACCTTAGACTTTTTAGCGACATCTCGAATTGACATGTTTGGACGGTTCTTGAATTGTTGTACGACTTTCCTAGCCATTTTACTGTCCATACGACCACTTTTACGACCACTCCCTCCCTTCCTTTGGACACTCAGACGCTCCTTGAAGGTTCTTATTACACGAGACCAGGGATTGTCGAAATACTCAGAGCAGTGCAAAATAGACAAGTGCTTCACCCAATTTCTAATGTGCGTCTCCTGTTTTAATGAGCGCACAAAACAAACGTGCGAGAGAATTTGGAGCAGCACGAGAGATAGAAAGCCTCACATGCACTTCTCTTTCTGAGATAAAGAGTAATGCACTGTGCTTTACTCTGTGCATTACTCTGTGCTCTTCTCTGTGCTTTGGCTCGTACTCTGGATAATGGTATCAAATTGAAATTTTTTGATTTTAGTTACAAATGGCATTGAAGGGGTTCATAGAGGGAATTTTTTTATTAAAATCTTAATTCACAAAAAAATACGTAATACTCATTAGCACTTCAAAAGGTTTTTGTACATTACTCATGGATGATCATTTTCATTGTTACTCATGGATGGTACATGAAATTATCAGTATGTCAGTTGTCTAATAAAATGCTCGATTCTACGTACGTAATTGGGCCCTGTAGTTTATTATACAAAACATTATGAAAACAAAGACCCAAATCAAAACATACAAATTTGTGCAGGTCCAAACTAGAGTGCCGCCGTGTCTGTTTTTCGCACTTTTGTTTGCACCGAGACGACAAGAGAGAGTGCAATCGGTAATGCCAAAAGAGACGGGAGCAAATTCGAAATGAGATGTGCGGCTTTGAGCGCACGGCGAAAAAAGGGTGCACGGGAGTACAGCCTGCACTTTCACGTCTCTTTGAAATTTAATGTGCTGTCTCGTAGCAGCGCGTGCTGCACTCAAAGAGATTTGAGTCGCACCTTATCCCTGCACGAGACACAGTTGTATTTGCAATTCCAAGCCTTTTAGCAATCCACCGGTGGGACGCCCCTGGATTTTGATTGTGAGTGCACAAAATTTTCTCACGGACAATTTCTTGTTTCGACGACATGACTGGAACTACTGAATGTATAACTATGAAACTTGGCAGATGTAAATAATACACTATGGATAAGATCTACTCAAATTTCTAGGTTTTTTACTCATACGATTCAAAAGTTACAGAAGATTTTCTGTGTGCCATTTTTATCGAATACACCCTTTACGTGATGTGGCAAATATATACGATTCCAACTTTCCACTTTTCCACCGTGCATAACATCCTTTCAAGAGAAGGATATTAGTCTTTTTGTGCCAGTAAACATCCAAATAGCTCCCTGCAACAAAATTTAGTGGCCAATAAGCGAGCACGATTACTAAACGAACGAGTTTTGACGAAATTTGATAGCTGTATTTTAATGGATGACGAAACATATGTCAAAATGGATTATAAACAAATCCCCGGATGAAAATTTTACCTGGCAACTGGTCGTGGGGATGTCCCTTCAAGGTACAAATTTGATTTTGCTGATAAGTTTGCTCGGAAACTAATGATTTGGCAAGGAATCTGGAGTTGTGGCCTAAAAACCAAGGTTTTCATCACATCTCACACAATGACGTCGAAGGTTTACATTAAAGTGTGCTAAAAAAGCGGATTTTACCCTTCATTTGGCAACACAAGACCAACGTTTTGACTGGCTCTAGCCAGGTGCCACTACTCTAAGGAGGTACTAGAATGGTATGCTGCAAACAATGTTAATTTCGTCGCCAAAGAGACTAATCCTCCGAATTGCCCTGAGTTCAGACCGATCGAAAAATATTGGGCAGTTGTCGAGCGCAAACTTCGAAGATGTGGCAAAGAAATGACAAATGCAAAACAAATGCGTTTAAAGTGGAATAAGTTCGCCGGTAGAGTGTCACCAGTGACTGTGCAGTTCATGATGGCATCGATCGCAAGTAAAGTGCAACAGTTCGTTCGAAACGGTGAAATGTTATAACTTGTTATATATCTAAGCTGAATAAATACCCTTTTGTTTGACGTTTTGATCAACCGTGTATGTTATTTAATTCTTGGATTATGATCACTTGAATGCGTCCAAATTTACTTTGAATCGGGCTTTAGGTCGTTCAAGGTAATAAAAACCCCAAACAGGAACAAGAAGCAGGAAACCAGTTCGAAAACAAGAGCGCGTAAGCTGTACGACAAATTGCTGACAAAATTTGACTGCGTGGTTATGGATGATGAAACAAACGTCAAAGCAGACTTCAAGCAGCTTCCTGGTCTGGAGTTTTATACCGCATTACATTGTGGCAAGGTTGACGATCATTTCAAGGCCAAAAAGTTGTCGAAGTTCTCTAAAAACCCATGGTTTGGCATTATATTTGTAGTTGTGGTTTGAAGAGCAAAATCTTCATAACTACAGGTACGATTAACCAACAGGTTTACGTCAACGAGTGTCTGCAAAAACGGCTACTACCATTCATCCAAAAGCACTCAGGAGTGGTATGCAGGAAACAACGTCAACATTGTACCAAAGAACTGCAATCATCCGAACACCCCAGAACTTCGTCTAATTGAAAGATATTGGGCCATTGTGAAGCGAAACCTTGGGAAATCGAAAGGAGAGGCAAATAACGAGAAAGATTTTGCTAAAAAGTGTGGAAAATGCTTCCAGAAAAGTGACTGATGACACTGTGCAGAACTTAATGAATGGTATCAAGTTATGTTAGAGCATACGGATATAACAAGTCCGAATAATAATATTTTGAAGTAAATGAGTTATAAATAAACCCTTTATTACGAGTATTTTTTTTTCGGATTTAGAAATAAATAGAAATAATGTTATACTGCGAGTTTTTCTTTGGTCAAATAAATATTTGAAAAATATTTGCCGTTGGTCCGGAAAAGTAACCCATTTTGAAAAAAAATCTGGTACAATTACTCATTGAGTAACGAATGCCTAATTTCTAAACGCCCGAATGATATTTCAAAACGGGTTATCTCTTTTTCTTATATCAGCTCAACTAAGCGTAGACGTTTGTTTATGAATTGAAAGTGACAGCCGGTTTCAGTCATTCAGTAATATAATTTGTGAACGTGCTATTGTTTGATGATTGTGTCGCAGGAAAGAGGCTTTAGTGCATCAAAATGAGCCACCCAATTCTGAAGGAGTGCCCATCAATTCTTCAAAACAGCCCAACACATCCGGTTGCGCTAAGCATCCAGCAACTGCACAAGAAAAGCTTAAAAGTGAGATGAATTATTAGACCGAAGAAGTTCTCCGCCTTAAAGAACGGGATTCAGCTGGCTTAATGATAAGCGAAGAGGTTGAAAACGTCGTGGATTGACCAACTAGAAGATAAAACTGGAGAAGGATTTAAAAACATGATCAACTAGCTGGCCCGGCAGACGTTGTCCTGCCATTAAGTAAATTACTTAATTAGATGTACAAAATGTGTTGCTGAAAGGTAAGGTTCAATGTCCAAGAAATTTTGTAAACATTACTTTATTTTCGGCATGAATTGTACTCTTATTATGTGCGTAGCGCCAAACGAAGTCATTTAAAAACAATCATTATATCTAGATGTTCTGCAGAAAATGTTTAGATTCACTTCCTGATCAAGACACCAATGAGCGCAAAGGCACTGGTGGAGGATTTAGTGACGTTAATATTACTTTGCCACTTGCACAACACAATCCTGTTGTTTCATTTGGGAACTTCAATGCATTACAATGAGAACAAACTATACTCATTGATCCAATGGCGACTGATATATCCGCACTGTAATCAACCAAAGGGTCGTATTGAAATGCAGCACGTTGAAGATTTTGCGTTTCTTTCCGATTCCGTTTCTTTCTAACTCTATCGCTTGTATTTCGACCTGCTCTCTCTTCTTCGCTCAACATCATTCGAGCCCGTCCATTCGTTGTCGATCCAAGTCATTTTGAGTTGCACGCACAGAAAAAAAAATCTGAATTTTCATTGTGATGTAAATATCAGAGCATGTGAAATTATATTTCATTCCACACGAAACAGCAACTTGTATAAAACAGTTCTAACAAAGAGGAGCTTTTGCATACAACATTATCGAATACAACATATGTATCGAATGTCCCAGAAATTTACACGATTTATAATCTAAATGTGTATGTTTTGTGACGCTCCATTTATGTGCATGATATTGCACAGAAATTCACACTACTTTTTCGAGCTGTGCGATGATCGTCTCATTAGAGAATTTGCTGAGCTAAAAGCCGTGCGGCTGCGGCGACCGATATTACTCCGTCTAGTAGAAGGCATTGCACAACAATACTAATTGAAATTAACTGAAAGCGCAACATAATTTGTTTCTTTTTAATGTCTAGTAATATCTTCGTTTTCACTTTCCTGATGCACTATTTATCACACAGCGAACGATACTAATGTAAACAAAAACGTAATAACACACATGTCAGTTCAACACAGAAGACAAAAACTAATACTCTCATTCTCCATCGACCTTCACTCCAATTTACATCTCGCTGCGAGGTATCACCAATACAAACGTTCCAATTTATACGTGAATCTACACACACAAAAATCGACAAGTTGTTTCCATGTGAAACGCGCGTAATTTTCGTCCACTACCAAAACCAGTAATAGACACGTGGAATTCACGTAAGACGTAAGACGTAAATCCACATTGTACGTGAAAATCACACAAATGTTACGTGATATTTTACGTAAAATTCACTGGCACGTAATGTTCACTTGAATTTACTGAAGAAGATTTCGTAACGTGTTCAGGTGAAAGTTACGTGAAATTTCACGTGGAAATTACGTGTCGAGTTTTTTGAGTGTTCACGTTATAAATCTCGGGTTTTTTTTTTCATTGGGGGGAATCTAATGATGTCTGCCGTAACAACTGAGGCCCGTCCCCTTTTGTAAAATTTGATTCGCATTGCCTTCGTTGTTACCCCCTTTTTGTCATGTAAAGGTACGCGATGCCATTAAATAAAACGGGCCCGGCATGGCGAGCAGCTATCAGTGATACAAATCGGCTCTAAGCTGCAGCACACTCTACTACGTAGCAGCAGGAGTTTAACAATAAAAAGACCACAATCACGTCACCTGCAGCTACACAGATAAAAAGAAACAATGAATTTTCTGCGTTGTCTAATGCACATAAAGGGAATGCTAGATATGGCAGAAAATAATGGGATATTTCATGTAAATTTAAGCCAGATAACGCCTGAACCTAGCCTGTTGTATGAAAGATTGCAAACATTGTTGTATGGCGCATGAGATATTGCAAACAATTTCGTCGTTTAAGCCTCATTTGGCTTGGAATTAAACGAAGGAAAATTTTACACGCTTGTTAAAATTAATTATTTTTTTCTGTGTATAGTAGAAATTTATTAATTCGATGACATCAATTTGTTCACATCAACAAGCAGTCCTACATCAACTTTGCAGTTATGTCACTGACATAACTCACCCTTTCGTTTTACATATAAGTTTTTTCTTTAAAAATAAAAAAAAAAAAGATTAAGGAAGGGGGTTTTTTAAAATTTTTTATTATGATGTTGTTTTGTTGGGCATTAAATTTTTTTTTCGGTTTTGCCGTGACATGGTTAAGTCTATAGTTTCACAATGCTGATTATAAGTGGCCATAATTTGATTTAGAGGGCCATGTTTGGCAAAGTTTGTTCGATAATTATCAAGTATGAATAAATTCCGGTTCTGTAGTTGCCGTGGAGGTATATAGAAGTTTAATTTTGATAATATTTCAGCTGAATCTATTCGCTGTGAAACTATGTCGTTAACAAATGAAACCTTTGCAAATTTGCGACGCTGTTGCAATGTTTGAACATTGATAAGCATGCAGCGCGCTTCGTAAGATGGAAGAGACGTTGTCCATCATAGTTTCCGAAGAGCATATAATAAAAATTGCTTCTGTATTGACTCTATTCGATTAATTTGCGTGCTATGAAATGGAGACCAGACAATGCTACAGTATTCTAGAATGGACCTAACATAAGCTACATATAATGTTTTTATTCTGTAAGGATCCTCAAAATTGAAGCAAAAGCGTTTTATGAAACCAAGCATATTGTTTGCTCTTTGAATAATGGTATTATAATGATCATTGAAATAAAGTTTAGAATCCAAGATTACACCTAGATCCCTTACTCTTTCAGATCCTTTTTCTAACATCTTGATTTCCTAATGAAATTGATATATTTGGCGTATTTCGTTTTCTGCTGAATGATATTAAATTACATTTTTTGATATTTATTTGCAGTTTGCTATTCGAACACCATGTATGGAATATGTGTGTTTTATTCTGGAATACATTAATATCCTCCTGATTTCTTATTTCTAGAAATAGTTTCATGTCGTCGGCCTAAATAAGCACTTTTGTTGTTTTCATAATGAAGGAAATGTCGTTTACGTATAGTATGAAAAAGAGAGGGCCAATATGAGAGCCTTGCGGAACTCCTGAAGTGACTTGAATGGGATGGGATTTCTTTCCATTGAATTTTATTATTTGCTGGCGGTTTGTAAGATAGGATTCAAGCTATTCAAGCAGTCCATGCTCTGTGCCAATTTTCTGCAATTTGAAGAGTAGCATTGGAATATCAATGCGATCAAATGCTTTGCTAAGGTCTGTGTTAAGAGCTTCTACGTGGTTGCTATTTTCAATTGCAATCAATGAATAGTTAAAGAATTTTTATAAGTTTATGGCAGTTGAGCGACCTTTATAGAACCTGTGTTGCATTTTTGAGATTCTATTCTTTATCAGGATAATTTTTCATTGATTATTGCTTCGAATAGCTTAGGAATGCAAGAGATGATAGTAATTACGTACGTCGGATTTTTTGCCAGATTTAAAGATAGCCACCAGAAACGAGTTGTAAGTTTCATAGCTAGGTTCTTCAGGACTACAGGGGATATATCGTCAGGTCCTGCACCTTTCAAGGCATCTAGATTTGTAAGGGCATGCAGGATGTCGTGTACCGTGACTCTATGAACACCTCCCAAGTAACAATTTAAGTTTTATTCCAGCCGTATAGCATTCCTCCCGCCTTTGTTGATAAAACTACATTCAAAACTGTTTTGTCTACCAACACCTCCTCTATGCTTCTTTAAAGCCAAAATTTGTACAAAGTGGCCCACTCTATAGACGGTTGTGAAAACAAGTTAATAAAACCTTTATAAGACCATAAAGATTTTGAAAATATTCTAGTGATAGATGCTATGACAACCTGAGAACCTTCATAAAACCTTTTGGCTGCCATGAGAACCGGCACGCGGCCAAATGGCCACAGCTGTCAAACTTAACTGTGGCATTGTGGTTGGTTTTTGTTGTTCTGCTTTGTTCGATTGTCTGCTCTTCTGATTTATTTAGCAGTAAATAATATCGAAGAAAAGAGGTCAAATGTTGGGGGAAATTTTGTTTGATAGCAAAATATCCAAAACAAATTATGCTTTTTACAGCGTATCATGCTCCAAATCATACACGCATTTAAATTTGTGGTGAATATAGGCACGATAAGAGCCGAAAATTAATGCGCCTCGAAAATTATGCGAGCTCCCAACAACAAACACAAAATTAAAATAAATATGTTCGATAAATTAAACATGAATTTCTTGAAAATTGATGGAGTTCAATTAGGTTATCTAAAAAAATGCAGAAATTGGTCTCTGATCTACAGTTCATTTGCATTACATATAAAATTTGGTGCATGTATTTTTCCACATTTCAATTATTTTGTATATTTCAATATGGCGATTGGAAAAAATCACAATTCTGCCATAAAGCCAAGTTATCTTTGCAACGACTACTTTAAAACTATTTGGTTATTTGGTGGCTTCCCTCAATGCCAATTTGCCGTTTAATGCATTTACTGGAGGCAAAATGGTTTTAAAATGAATTTTCAACTGACCATAATAAGATAATATGAATGAGTCATAAAACGGAAATTCAAAACAGCATTTTATGACTTCATAAAGTCGAAATAAAATCTTTGATAGGAGTAAAAGGAATTTGAGAAAACGAGGTTTTAAGATCGTTTTAAACAAGCTGTGTAGGTTCTCATAAACCTGACTAAAATATGAAACCTATTGGCAGCTCTTGGTGTCATAATAAAACCAAATTGATTTCTAGTGGCTTTGATAAAACCATAATAAAACTTAATAAAGCAGGCTGGTTTTGGAATTGTTACTTGGGCTATATCGCAAAGAAAATCCGGGATAAATTCAAAGTAGTCCCGGTCCCGGTCATTTTCGGAACAGGTGGTATAAATTTCTTGGAAAAATGTTGCAAAAAGATTGCATATTTCTTCCGAATTGCTGCCAATGCGTTCATCTAGTTGCATGGATGATGGAAAATTGTCAGATTTAAATTTTGTTTTAACGTAATTGAAAAAGGTCTTTATTTCAATTTCAGTTTTAGTGTTATAATCTTCAAATGCGATGTCGATGGCTAAATTAAGTTGATTACAAACGTCTTAAATTTTATTTATTTTTGTTATTATTTTGTAAATTTTGTGCACTTTTTGCTTGCGTTTTTTAAAATTTTTTATATGTCTGTTGTACCAGACTGGATATTTTGAATTGCCGTGGACGAATTTCACGCCACCTCATCCAGTGTTTGGCAGCACCCTCTCAGAATCCAATGAAATTTTGTGGGTGTGTAGACTATGTCTTTTCAAGCAACTTTGCATACCATGTTTTTTCAAAATTTATGTAGACCACCATATGAAGAGGGCTTAAGTTTTTTGATCGATATTTTTTTAAATCAACACAACTCAATCTGAAGAAAAGGACGTACAAAAAAGGGATGTATAGGTGACTTTTAGAAAATTTTCTTTACTTTTATGAAAAGTATTTTAAAAATTGTAAAATCGATTCCTACACGCTAAAAAAAATATTTTAAAATTTAAAGTCAATTTGCAAATAATGGCTATCTTAGAATTGGACGATTTTTTTTGAATACGTAATTGTCTAAAAGTTCGCCATGCATTGCAAGATGGGCACTTTCAAGTAATTTTTTTTCTCACAACAACTTTTTCATGTCCTATTTTTACCGTGTATCACGCAAACTCGTCTAGTTATGGTCTTCAACACCCCTATAGGATCCAATAAAATTTAGCAGTCATGAAGAATTGAATGTACTGAACATTTGGTAAAAAACAATAATCATCTAGACTAACATTTGAAAAGGGTCAACAACATTAAATTTCCCTTTACATCAGTAAAACAGAACCAAAAGTGTACGTTTAAGTACAAGTCATTCATAACTGCTTGTTCGGATATTCCTATTTTTAGGGGTGATTCAAATATGACTTCGTATATCTTTGTTGGGGAGGGGGTGGAAGGAAGGTCAAGATTTGTTACAGAATATGTCAAAGGTATGGGAAAAATTGTGATAGAGGGGGGCTGATAAATCTAAAAAATAGCATATTTGAGTCGTCTTTAAATGGTTGATGAATATCCATTTAAAGATGATTCAAATATGACGTTATATGAATTTTCGAAATACTGTTTATGTCAATGAAAACTCATAGGTTCATTGGTAAGGGTTTTATTTTATTTATTTTTTATGCGTACATCTTCACGTATTAGTACACAGAAAAAAATAATTAATTTTAACATGCGCGTAAAATTTCCCCTCGTTTAATTCCAAGCCAAAGGAAGCGTAAACAACGCAGTTGTATGCAATCTTTCGTGCGCCACACAACAATGTTTGCAATCTTTCATACAGCAGTCTAGATTCAGGCGTGATTTGGCTTAAATTTACATGAAATGTTCGATTATTTTCTGACAAATCTAGCATTCCCTTTATGTGCATTAGATAACCGCAGAATACTCAATGTTCCTTTTTTTCTGTGTAATTATCATAGCTTCAAATATTAAATTTATAAATCTTTCACATACAAAGTGATTTTCTTTGGATTATCCTTTGAATCAGAAAACCTTTTAGCTGAAATTTGATTTTCTGAAATAGGTACAAAGCAATGAACCTGTGTAACAGGTATTATCTTTACATGGCTATAGAACTCCTCAAGTTCTTCTGACATGTTTGCATACTATTCAGCTGATATGAAGCAGAAATTCAGTTTTGTAATACTTTTATTTGACTGTTCAACTTCCCAGTCACATAGTTCCCGAGGAGTTTTGATTGTGTTTCCATAATCTTGAGCAAGGCTTGCTCTCTTTGCCATTCGCTTGAGAGTACCAACAATAGCATCAAATAGACCCATGAGACGTTGCAACGAAGTGCCATTCTGCTTCCAATCCATACTCAGACTTGAAATTGCACAAGCTGGCAACGTTATTTTTGTTCTTATAATGGGCCGCTGCTCCATCTAACATGAAAATAATGTTTGTGCAATATATTGAATTTTGTTTAATGAAATCTAGCAATTTTGATACAAACAACTGAGCTATTATGATAAACCTTGTGTTTTCCAATTTATTGTCCTTCTTGTAATATACTTCAAAGGTTTGGTAACAAATAGGATCAACCACCTGATTTAATTGTACCATCACTAAAATTTAAAATTATTCATAATTTAAAAATAAGCTCTTTTCTAATAGTAGCCTTGATTTTTCAAACATTTAAAGACCCTTATCATAGCTTCAAACATTAAAAGACCCCTGAAATTGCTATGAGAACACCTCCACCAGTTTTTTTCTGGGACTCATAAAAATTTCGGTCGTCTCTGAATACATTAGAAGTACTTCCAAAAATTTCTTCACTTCATCCCAGCTTGTTTTAGTAGCTAAAATTACCGGAAAAGATGAGCCTAGTAAATTTTTATATATTTCTTTCATTTTTGCTGCGCTTTTCATGCGGTTGAAATTTTGGCAATAAATAAGATATGTCGAAGATATTTTTAAAGGTACCTCGGTTATAGAAATACTTAAAATGTCTTCTACTTTCTTATCGTGGTCGTTGTATCACAAATTTCCTTCAGTCGCATTATGTTTTGGTGAAGAAAGTTTTGAGGGTACGTCGGTTGATGAAATACTTACTAGGCTTTCTTCTTTCTCGTCGAAAGGGGTCGTTATATCCGAAAACTTGACATCACAACATATGGTTAGATTTTGAACGTTAAAAACTAAGTCATTTCGAACATGATTTTCTACTCCAATCGATCGAGACATTAGCTACGCGATTTGCATTAACTACATTAACTATTGATTTTAAACATTTAGAAAAATTAATACATATGAGGTGCCGTCAAAACAAAAACCAACCAATCACGTGCATCTGAACGGTTGTTTTTCCAACAAGGACGACATAGTCAAATACCGGTTTGTGTGCCGTATAGAGCATAAAAGGAGAAGAGCGGCACTCAAATCGTCATCGCTCTACGTCGGACCACAGTGCGCTCTTTACACTGAGGACTGTGCTTCGGGGTGGTCGGTCGCGAAAAATATCGTTCTTGTGCCGAAGCCGTAATGTTTCGATATTTCTGGAGAATCTGCTCCTTGCAAGGCTTTGACAGTTAATCGCTTATTCCAATCGATGAATGATGCCTCTTTTCTACTACAGACTTTTTAAAAGTAATAACATTCATTACATACGTAATCCTACGTCACCTTTGCATACAACCCTACTGGGTAATCCCTTGTAGTTCTTGTAGTGGGATCGTTATTCAACAATTCAATGTCGCGAATATCGCGGATGAAATTTTAGAAATTGTGTAACAGCTCTGTATTTTGTATTTTAAGGTTTTTAAGCTTTTTGCTACATGTTGAAACAATTAGTTCAAAAAGATGATGTATTCTTTTTAGATATTATAGAAAAATTAAATATCCTGGTTTTAGCTACTTGATCGAGAAAATGATGCTCTGAAAAAAGCAATTTGCGGAAGTGGAAGTAGTGCTCCATATTTCATATTCATGAAACGATACGATGTCTTCGAATTCATGTTCTATGTCTGCATTGAATTGCATTATTCCAGAACTCATTACTTCCATAGACCAATTTTATGAGGTAAAATATATACAAAACACTAGTGCAAGTGTCAAAACTGGTTCACTTGCCCTTTATATCATCTTACTGGCCCAAGAACGGTTGATAAAATATTTATGCAACGTGATGCATAAATCAAAAATGTTATCAGCTTTATGTAATCAATTAAAAGGTGTTAAATACCTCAATAAACTGCACTTACTTGATCGAAACATCATAAAATAAATGCCCTTGAAATATTATTGGAACGCAGTTGTTACCACTATTCCCACCTCATCTGTTGCGTTGGCGGAAAAATCAGCGTCCTGGACAATCTGACCAACGACAAAAGCAAATAATGAATTATACTATTACCACAAAGAACAGACATCCAAGCTGAAGTGCCGTCCGTATGTTAATCTCTGTAACTGCCATTTTAAAACTACAGCTCGTTTCCGTTAGTTTTGGTGAATCGTGTGTTGATGGCGCCACCTGTGAGCCTCGAGATTTGATAGCCGTTGACTGCTGTCAATTTTAGTTTGGTGAAACCTTGACTAGGCCGGGCGCAGTTTTTCCAACAGTTTGCTTTTGAAAATTTGGAGAGAAAAAATGTTCGAGCCTGGATGTCTGTTCTCTGTGCTATTACTTTAACCCCAATGGATACCAGGGGCGAATCACTTTTGACTCAGTGAAGAAAAATTAGTTCCATACGTCACACTCTAGACTAATCTGCTTTTAAAAATCGACGATACCAGCAATCTAAATAGTTATGACGAAGTTTTAAAAACACTTAGATGATTCACACGAAATTAACCATGAAATAAGAGCAATATTTAGCTGCTAGCGATTAGACTAGATTAGACACTTGACAAACAGCGCCCTTCTATCGATAGCACACAGAAGCAAAAGCGTGCCAGAAAATGAAAGCGGACCGTGAACTTGTTCACGTTTTCAAGATTTTTACCTAAAAACGTGATCTAGTTTATGATTACGTGATTCAGTTCACGGTGTATTTTTGCTAGTTCTCGAATTCATGACAGCAGTGATGAATCTAAACACAGATTTGTTTTTGTGTAGCTCAGCCTAGCTTTGGTTGATTGCACAAATCAAATAGTTGCTACTCTGGGAATGATCAGACTTAGTGAAATTGTACAATGTATCAATTGAATGGGGCTGGGTTTGACCATCCATTCCCATTTTACAAGTTCAAATGGTTCCATATGTTAATGATCAATAACCAAATCTCAATCCATAACAAAGCTTAACGCCCTTCTTTCGATCGCCAGTCCAAAACCTAGTCCTACTGTCGTCATTTTGGTCGTTTTTCTTGGTGGATATCCATTCAATTTTGACCATAGATTTTCGAGCTGGCTGACAAATGTGTTAAATCGCCATATTTTCTATGATCAGCTGGATATATTATTGTTAATTTAGAAAAAAAACCTAAAAGAATAAGAGGAGTGTAAAATGTGTACTACCTTCAGAATTCTTGGTTTCTAGCCGCAGCTAGAAATTGCATTTTCATAAATCAAAATGTATCATCGTAGCTACGCAACAAGTGGGTCAATATTGCATACATTATGTTACATGTTGCCGCTTCGTTATAGTTGCAAACTGCTAAAAGCGAAAGTCCGGTTTGCAGCCCGACTAACGTTAGTTTAGATCATGAAAGATAGATGGCCAAATCAAACAACTCCATCTTCTGTTGAAACAATACGATAAACCAATCATTCAATAGATGCCACTTTTTGTATAACGCCCGTAACGCTTACCATTGAGGTATGTGTAACTCAATACCGGAAGTATTTCATCGTTCGTTTTGAAATCAAAGCTTTGTAGCAAAGAATCGTTACAAACTGTTGCGGGAAAAAAAACAACAAAGGCACGTGCTATCTTTTAGTGTGAGCTGTGGGCATTTCGTATGCTTGCATTGTACATTTTATACCTGTTCTGTTGCTTTGATCAAATGAAAGCGCGCTTGTGCGGAATGTTAATGAATTCTCGATTAATTAGAGGAAAACAGGCAATATAAGGGCGTACGATCGGCGCACTGCTTTTCTGGAAAGAAGCGGTCGAAGTGCTGTAGGCTGTGGAACCAAACGAATGCAAATGAATATGCAAATCAAAACATGAATCGCTACGTTTTGTGCACTTTGGGATAAGCAGCATATTTAGCTACCGGGGGATGCTTTGATATTGATCGAAATAATTAAGCCTGACCATCGTGTGTGTGCGATGCGGTGTGTGGCGGTACATATATTAAAGATAAACTAAAATTCTGCACCATATGCTGGCAGGATGGTAGAGAATTTCCGATACCTCTTTGTGTGTAGTGCACCGAAGATAGCGCCCACAATTACACGGAAATAAATAAGTTTGACAGCAGTTATTCATTAAATCGGACACATGCTCGGTTGATAGTATCCGAAAGATTCCCGACAAAGGACGTCCTTGGAAGATTTGTGAAAAAAAAATCTATGAAATGTAGCTGCAGCACCATGGTATTCGTTTACAACTAAGTCGAAATCCCAAGACTATCATCAAGGCATGTTTCACGAAAAACCATCTCAACAAGCTGCAATTTTCAGAGCAGTTTTTATTCTTCTTTAGCATTTTCAAGCTTATAGCTTTCACAATTAGCTTATTGCTTGCTCTCAACTTAGTGTTATAAATGCACTTCCACAGTTATTAATTGAGAGCTTTCGATGCCAAGTACCATTTTTGCATTAGTATGATTGTGTGGCAAGTACAATCATACGCTATGCCCAGGGAGTCGAGAAATTTTCCTTTACGAAAAATTCCTAGACCAGACCGGGAATCGAACCCAGCCACCTCCAGCATGGTTTTGCTTTGTAGCTGCGCCTTAACTGACTGAGCTAAGGGAGGATCCAAGCATTTTTTACTAACCAAAGACAAAAAAATAGCTCAATAAAATTCTCGCTATTTTTTAGCCTAGCTCCTTCATTCGGCCTATGTATCATATATGTCATAAGTCCAGCGATAATCGGAAAATTCATGTTGACTTCATGATGATCGATTTATTTTGAAGCACTTGAGAAATGTTTCATCAATTTGTTGTTATACACATGAATGATATTCTCGTCATCCTTAACTTTTTAGCCACCATGGCTTCACTAGTTTAGCTGAAACAATTATTTTGATGATCTTCAACTGACATACATTTGGCTAAATTGAATCGATATGCTTAGTATGAAACATTCCACGGTCCCAAACCGCCGTTTCCGTGATGGTTTGGAGGGGTGGTGTTTGTTGTTTAACATTGCATTGGAGGGTGTGATTCGAAGAGCCGGTATAGACACGAGTGGCACGATCTTCAGGAAGTATGGCCAACTATTCAGCATCGCCGACGACGTTGATATAGTAGCACGTAGCTTTGAGACGATGGCGGACACGTACATCAGACTTAAGGCTGAAGCTGGTAGGATTGGGCTTGTGATTAATGCGTTGAAAACAAAATACATGTAGGGAAGAGGCTCACGAGAAGACAATGTTAGCCTCCTACCACGAGTTCAGATCGACGGTCATGAAATCGAGGTAGTAGACGAATTCGTGTATCTGGGCTCATTGGTGACCGTCGATAACGACACCAGCAGAGAGATACAAAGGCGCATTATGGCTGGCAATCGTGCCTATTTTGGACTACGAAGGACGCTAGTTCGCAGACAGCGCAGACAGCGAGGCTGGCGAGGTACAGCCATGGACCGATTACAATGGAGACAACCTCTGCGTACAGCAGAGACCACACCGGCCTTGGTCTGATTGGAAAGGTAAGGGTCGTGTATTTGCAAGTGCGGCAAGCTACTGCTTGTTTTCATCGAGAAATTCGTCAAGATCAACGCTTTATATTAAAAAACGGTAGTGTTGCCGAATGTCGTGAAGCCAAGCTTAAAAAGAACGTTCGGGAAAGGGTGATCACGTCTTTCAGCAGGATGGAGCCCCTTCTCATACGGCGAATTTGGTCCAAAATTGGTGCCGGGCAAATTTGACTATTTGGCCAAGGAAGAATGGAAAGTTCACCAGATCTACACCCCTTGGATTATTTTGTGTGGTCATACATGCTGTCGAAAATAAACGAACACAACGTCTACTTAGGCCCAGTTCAAAGTCGTAATCCTTCAAATTTGGGACGAAATGTCGATAGAAGTCGTGCGTGCCGCTTGCGATGGGTTTGAAAAATGTTTGCAACAGATCAAAAAGGTTCAAGGCGCACTGCTCGAAAAAGTAGTGCGAATTTCTGTTCAATATCATGCACATAAATGGAGCGTCACAAAACTTACAAACTTACATAATTAAACGTGTAAAGTTCAGGGACATCCGATACATTGCGGATGATGTTGTATACAAAAGCTCGTCTTAACTGCACTTGTTTCATGCAAGTTGCTGCTTCGTGAGGTAAGAAATATAATTTTACATGCTCTGATATTTCCATCACAATGAAAATTCAGGTTTTTTTTCCTGTGCCTTGTTATTCCAAAACATATTCTGCAATTGCTCCATTTAGTATAACCTTTCAATAAAAAAAAAAATACCAATAAAATCCTCGTGAGTATTGTGAAATAATCGAGGTTTGAATTTGAATGAGAATATATGAGAAATGGTGTAAATGTGACGCTCCATTTATGTGCATGCTATTGAACAGAAATTCAAACTACTTTTACAAGCTGTGTACGGTGCCACGTACTTCGTGGCTAAAATATACGCAGATAAAAAGAAACATTGAATTTTCTGCGTTATCTAATGTTTAAGTGCAATGATGCGTTATCTAATGTTAATGGGAATGCTAGATTTGGCAGAAAATAATGGGATATTTCATGTAATTTTTTGCCAGATAACGCCTGAATCTAGCCTGTTGTATAGAAGATTGCAAACAATGTCGTTGCTTATGCCTCCTTTGGCTTGGAATTAAACGAGGGGAAATTTTTCGCTCATGTTAAAATTAATTTTTTTTTCTGTGTAGTCTGTATTATAGCTTAAAAAAAATTAATTATAGGTTTCACTTTGCTTGGATTTTGGAATAACGCCAAAAATGTAAACACAGATAGAAAGAAACATTGAATTTTCTGCGTTATCTAATGCATATAAAGGGAATGCTAGATTTGGCAGAAAATAATGGGACATTTCATGCAAGTTTAGGCCAGATAACGCCTGAATCTAGCCTGCTGAATGAAATACTGCAAACGTAGTTCTACATGCTAAGATGAGAATACCTAATATTAGGTATTTATTTTACAATATATTGTGACAATACCCAAAATATCGGTAAAATTAAACGATAATTAACAGTAATTTTTGCTGACATTTGGGTAATGTTCATTTTTTAATATTGGACACAGACAAAAATAATCAATTTAACAAGCGCGTAAAATTTCACCTCGTTTAATTCCAGCCAAAGCAAGCGTAAATAATGAAATTGTTTGCAATCTTTCATGCGCCATACAACAATGTTAGCAATCTTTCACACAACAGGCTAGGTTCAGACGTTATCTGGTTTAAGTTTACATGAAATATCCCATTATTGTTTGCCAAATCTAGCGTTCCCTTAATGTGCATTAAATAACGATGAAAATGTAATGTTTCTTTTTATCTGTGGACGTTATTATTTTCCCAAAATTGAATAAAATTTTGGTCATTGAAGCAACGCGGTCGCCTAGTTTTTCTTAGCGAAAACGTAATTATTTTTCTCATTAATCTTGCAATAAAAAGTTCATTGTTCCAATATATGAAGCAATAACTTTTGCTTTTGTTTTTATTCTAACTCATCAATTCTAGCGGCATTAATCCGGAGCGAAATAATGAACGTGTCAAAATGTTGGGTCGATGCAGAAAAAATATGTCTGTAATGGAGGAATCCAGGTAAGGCAGAAGTGAGGTTAAACGTCGTAGATGGTGCTCTTGAAAAAATGAGCAGATAATCTGCGATAATGACAAAACCGGCCATACAGTTTGAAAAATAGCCAGAAAGTTATTACCAATTTCAGTTTTAAATACTACGATGTTTAATCACAGAGAACAGAAATCCAGGCTCGAACATTATTTTCTCAATTTTCTCTGTAAATTTTTAAATGCAAACCGTTGGAAAATCAGCGCCGCCTAGTCTAGGTTTCACCAAACTAAAATTGACAGACTGTCAGATCTCAAGGCACGCAGGTTGCGCCATCAACATACGGTTCGCCAAAACTAACGGAAATAAGCTGTTATTTAATAATGGCTGTTACGGAAATTTACACACGGAGGGCACTACAGCTTGGATGTCTGTTCTCTGTGGTTTAATCTCACTTTAGCTTTACTTGAATTCCTCCATACTTTATTGATACACAGTTTGAAAGAAACACTTAATTTTCTGCGTTATCTAATGCACATAAAGGGAACGCTAGATTTGGCATAAGTTATTGGAATCTTTCATATAAATTTAAGCTGGATATAGCTGGAATCAGGTATGTTGTATAGAAGATGGCAAACAATGTTGTATGCTGTATGAAATATTGCAAACAATAACGTTGCTAACGATTGCTTTGGCTTGGTATTAAACGAGGGGAAATTTTACACGTATGATAAAATTCATTGTTTTCTTCTGTGTACTTTTTTTTAATGCAAAACATATATTACTCATAGATAAAAAGAAACATTGAATTTTCTGCGTTATCTAATGCACATAAAGGGAATGCTAGGTTTGGCAGAAAATACTGGGATATTTCATGTAAATTTTAGCCAGATAACACCTGAATCTAGCCTGTTGCATGAAAGATTGCATACATTGTTGTATGGTGCATGAAAGATTGCAAACAATTTCGTTGTTTACGCCTCCTCTGGCTTGGAATTAAACGAGGGTAAATTTTACGCGCTTGTTAAAATTAATTATTTTTGACGTAGGACTACGTCTGTGTTTTCAATACTGGGGTACACGTTCGAATTGCGAAAATTTGGAGCGTCACGAAAAATATATAGGTTTTGAACGTTAATAACTAAGTCATTCCACGATTGATTTCCAAAATGTTTGCACCAATCTATCGGAACATTTTCTACGCTTCGATTTAAATATTTCAAATTATTGATTTTTAACATGCAACTAATAAAATTAACGCAAATATGAAGCGATGTCTTATAATATCGATTTTTCATAGTAAATTTACCAAATACACAGTACTTTCCGCGCACAGACTTCATATTTAAGTAAGGAACGTCTCCTAGGCAGCCATGAATGTTATATAAGGGGTACACCTTCGCATTTTGATTTCGTTTTCCGGCGGTCGTGGAGCTGTGCAGTAGCCTGGGACACGGATATATGAAAAAAAATTATGTTCGTTCCCTATTGATTTTTGGGAGCCTTTTGGTTCCTTTAATAACTGTGCAAAATTTCAACTCGATCGGTGAAACTATATTTTAGCGCTCGTAGTTTTAATTTTCCATAGTATTTTATATGGGAAAACTTACCTTTTCAAAGAAATATCTGGCGAGGTGACCCGTTGTCCTCTAAAAATAAATCAATCCCTTAACTTGCTGGGAAATTTTTCAAAGAAACTTTTCTTAGAAGACCGCAAAGCGATCCGACGCTTGTGGAAAAAGTTATTAAGCTGAAACTGATTGCTATCCAATCGAACGGCTCATTGGACTGTTTTTTCTAGCAGCACAGTTCCTCCATGCTGAGTGAACAAAAACAAAACACAGTGGTTGCTTCGCGCAGCCAGCAGCAGGTTGCAGGTGGCAGTGCTGCAAGAGAAAACAGTTCAATGAACCGTTTGATTGGATAGCAATCAGTTTCAGCTTAATAACTTTTTCCACAAACGTCGGATCGCTTTGCGGTCTTGGAAGAAAAGTTTCCTTGAAAAATTTCCCAGGAAGTGGTTGTATTGATTTATTTTTCAAGGACAATGGATCACCTTGCCAGATTTTTATCTGTAAAAGTAAGTTTTCCCATGGAAAATCCAATGTAAAATTAAAACCACTAGCGCCAAAATATAGTTTCACCAAACGAGCTGAAATTTTGCACAGTTATTACAGGGTCCAAAAAGGCTTCCGAAAAATCATTAGGGAACTGGAATTTAAATTTTGTCCCAGGCCACTGTGGGGCCGTTGCCCCCCCCTAAGTTTTGATTTTATTTTTAGAATTTTATTATTTGTTTCAATATATTATTATTTATTTTTTATCTCTAGAAGGTTGCAAGGTAACTTGTTGCAATACAGTTGATGTTACTCCAATACTACTCAATTAAGTCACAATCAAGTCACTGTAACCAAATATGACGATTTTGTGTTGCTTGGAATGTTTGTCAGATTGCTCCTTTGCCTAAATAAAAAAGCCAAATTACGCGAAGTTGCCTCGATTTTGTAACAAGTTGTAGCAAAAAAGCGTAAAAAATTGACATCCATGAGAAAAAAGTTGTAATTATATAATAGTTTTTAAATAGTAACGAGTAACAATTTTATTACAATATTTTTCCTTTAACCTAGAACCCAACCTATGTAGTCTAAAGTATCTAAAAACCCCAAGCAGCACACAACAGTCAAAACTGGTTTCAGCAGCTCTATTGTGACTTAATTGAGTCACAGAGCAGTCACCTTTACTGGGTTGAAACAAATGTGCTACTAGGGAAATATCTCTTAATCTGTAATGTTAGCTATTAGATAAGCATTGATTGATTTTTTTCCCCCGCTAGCTGAAAGTTGAAGAAGCTATGCTCAATAAAATGTTCAGTTCTTGGTTAATCAAAAAACTGAATATTCAAACCTATGCTATAGCTTTCAGAAGCCAAATAATACTAGATTAAGAAACACAGTTGATGGTTAGAAAAAGTATCAACGAAAAATATTTATTTGAACTATTCATGGCATGGGTCAAACCGCCCCGTTACCCCGCTTTCCCCGTTTTAGGGTACTGTAGTTTCGTATTATTGAGAATATATGTTGATCATATCTTACAGTTTGATTCAGCGTGTGAGAAGCAGAACAGCAAGCTAGTCAGGACGAGAAGTTGCAGTTGTCTTATCCTATTCAAATGATTTATCCGTTTTTATGAGCATGAGCAGGATAATGAGCATGATTGACCGCCCGAAGTTGTTATTCCGTTACTGCCAGTTCAGCTGTTATTACTCAGAAGATCAACAGATGATGCAAACATGCTCAATGTGTAAAACTGGTGATCCCAAACTAAGGCAATACCGGCGCTGGCCTCGCCCGAATGCAGGTCAAATAAGGAAAGGGTAGGAATGCGTTAACGTTTATTTGGACGTTTTATTGGAAGCCGAGACCACCGCCGCACTTCCACGAGAAATCACTGGGATTTTGGATGACAAGATTGGGTGGCAGCAGGGTTCGTTTTGGTAAACAATAAGCTGAATTCACGCTTCGTTTAGTAAAATATTTAAATACTAGTACCGATTTCTGATTAAAACCGATTACAACAGTAAGGAAGCTATTGGGGCCACACACAAAGTGTAATGGTGTTTTTTCATTGAAAAAACAAGGTGATTTTTTATAATGTTGGAAATCCGATTTGATCTGAGTTAAACCAATAATAAGGATGCTATTGGAGCCACTCACAAAGTGTGATGGTGGTTTTCCGTTAGGAAAACAAGGATAATTTTATGAACGCTTGAGAGACGCTTTGTTGTTCTCTTACTGTGCTCACTCGATCACTCGTTACACCGAATTATAGATAACCGAAACAACACGAAACGCGCCATGCTCGATAGGAAAATAGTGCGTAATAAAGCATCGACACAACCTTTCACAGCCGATGCTCGAACCAAACTCTGTTTTCGTAACTTACAATTTTTACTACTGTATTCTACAATCTATTGCACTGCTGTAACTAATAACTGTATCAATCAAGTTGAAGTGTCTAATGAACAATCTATGCTAATCCATTAAAAATTTAAATTGAGGGATTTCGTAAAAATAAGAGTCCGTAGATGCATTTTGTGCCTTCTGGTAACTTTATGTTTCTATTGATATCTATGCTCATCGGTTTAATACCAACCGGGAGAGACTTGGCCTTATACAAATGGATTTCATTATCTCCAGTCCGCTCAACCAATCGCAACGTTTTGTGATAGATTGGACGGATTATTATAATTTGAGATAACTAAATGCAGATGTCTTCCAAGTTTGGCAGATCGACAAGCAATCGGTGGAGAGTTTAGAGGAAGACCGGAAGAATAAGCGATGGTTCTGCGCGTGTTTATAAACAGAAGAACCTTCATAACAAAACGAATCATCGGATAAAATACATACGGTTTTTTTTAAATTATAAGCAGTCTAAAGCAGTTATTTGAATCATTTTATCCAGAAGTACCATAAATGGACATTCGAAAGTATTTCAAAAGTAAGTATAATATTTTCCAGCATGTAATTAAAAAAAAACAAGCAAACAAAACAAAACGAATGTTTTTTCATGCAGCTGAAATAACCACGAATAGAAAACTATGCAAAATGGTTGTATTTCTCGAATTTGAACAACAATTTTAATGTAATTCAATGATACACCGTTTTGGTTTCATACTACTCAGATACACATGATTGCTACATATACCGTGTTTCGACAGAACGTGTTTCAGTTGGATCATATCAGATAAATCGGTTCAAATTTCAAAACGCAGATGCAGATGTGTATATAAATTATTTTTAAAATATTGAGGAATAGCTGTTGGAACGCATATGAATTTCTTTTCGTCATTGATGAATAAAATTTCTTAAATTATTTACTAACTACTCGTGTGTTGAGAATGCAAGTAGCAACAATTCAGCACAAAAAACACAGCTTGCTTACATTTGTTACTTACGTCGTTTTAAAAGATTATGTTTGATGTTCCTGTTTAGAAAATATCAGATAAAATAATTATACTTAAGGTGAGCAAAGGGGACACAAACCATAAGCTATAAACCACCAAAACTCAAAATGTATGTTTGTTAAAAGCTAATCACTTATTATTTGAACACCCATTAAAAAAATATAATCTATTCAAACGGTGTGAGCATGGTGAGTAAAAAACGGTGTTTCTTCTGTGTTGCTTTGGGTGAGAGGGTCGTGGATGAAAAGTACATTTTCAGTACAAACTACAAAGAAATTCGGTGGTTATTCTATACAAAAATCCAATATGACCCGTTAAATGTTTGGCATTCAATGTGGTTTGAATTAAAAACATGGGAAAATCGAAAGTTTTTAAAATCGTTTTTTTTTATTCCAGAACAAGCCTAGAATTGTTTAATCTTGTTGCAAGAAACGGACGGGTATTGTCAAATACTTTGGGTGAGAGTAGAGAAGATAATTCACCCGCATTCAGGCGTAATGTCACATAAATGGGGCTCCATTCCCGCTCCATCTGTCGGAACATGAAAATGACCCTACTCTACTGGTCCACCAGGCGTTGTATTGTCCGTTAAGTGTTCGTTAATGTTAATTGTTCAGTATGTACAACCACTGGTTGGAGACGATGTAATTTCTCTCTCTCTCTCTCTCTCTCTCTCTCTCTCTCTCTCTCTCTCTCTCTCTCTCTAAAAAAAAACTCGCCCCCCTCTATTTGAAATCCTGGCTACGCCTATGAGGACGACCAAATTAGTTTGCCAACTGGAGAGTTCGTTTGGATGAATTTTTCTTTTGTGGTGTTTGATTTTTTTAATAGCGCGCCGGGGGGGAAGGGGGTGTTGTTTAAACCGCGGCGCGGGGGGGAAAATAGAACGGGGTGGGAAACCAATAAACCAACAAAACCTTAACTATCTTCTTCGCGGTGGAGAGGTTGGCCCTCTCCACAGTAGAAAATACAACTGGGGCCGTATCATAATTAAGAGCCACCAAATGCTTTCTAAAGAGTGTACAATAGAATTGTCTTGGCCCTTTTCAGGACTGACTTAAATCAATTAGCGGATGGCCCTGACGTGTATGGGAATTCGATTGCTGCGTAGTCCTACGTCAACTTTGCCTACAACCCCATTGGGCTGTCCCTTATAGTTTTTTCTGTGCTGTTATTCATTTGAACATTTGTTTCTTCTTAAGTGCAGACTGTGGAATACTAATCCGAATGGATAAATTGTTAAATTGCCTGTCTTTTTTGAATCATTCTGTATAATAAAACTTCAAAAAAAATACCATATTTTCAGTAAAAAGTAACTATAAAAAATCGGTAATATTTAACGTTTATTTTCCTTCAATACTATTACCTAATATTAGGTTATCTGTTTTTACGCAGAATCTAGGTATGTGCACTTTTGAGCGATTATCGGTACTTTTTAACGATCTTTAGGTATTCTCATCTTAGCGCGTAGGGGGACAGATCGACTTGAAATTTCTTTCGAATAGCATCTTTCGTTTTGTTTTTTACCATAGGACAGTTATGCGTCCATCGGCAGTTTATTGGTATTCGATTCTGAGCACGAAGTGTGATGGTTAAAATTTAGAAATGTACTGAAACTTAGATGGCTACACACCGCCGGATGGCTCCCACATCTGAAGTGTGCAGAATAAAATTGGACAGAAACACGAGCTGGCCGTAAACAAGCATCACCTTCCTATTAAAATGCTAATTCCAAGCGCTGCCCAGATTAGACGGAACCACTTTGTTTGATGCTTTTTGCTGCTGTTCCTACGGTTGTTTGTCACGAGCCACTATGAGGCAGAAAATTTGGCTACAAGCAAGCCTCAAAACGAATGATGAACTTAAAGAGAAACAAAGCGGGAAATCTCTTAATGCGTTTCAATTAGCTTCCATCAAAGAGATAAACAGGTGACAGGTGATGAGAGTGTCACATAAATCCATTGGCATTTAATATTGATTCAACTTCGTTATTCACTCTAAACCGTCTTGTGTGCGTATGTAAATGATCGAAGCGAATTTTAAATTCGATTTTCTCATTCTCGTTACAGTTTTTGTCGGTAGGTATTAGAAATCTAAATTATGATGTACAGTATGTCCCATAAAAAAATGCGAAAGTTTTCAATACTTATTTTTGGGTGACTTTAAACATTATTTTTACTGTTTTTATGCATGTGTGTAATCATCTGACTGTATACTCTGAGACGATGTAAACAAAACAGTGGTTCGCGAGTAACAAAGTTGAGCAAAATGTACGCAAAGGACGTTGTGACTAATTTGCTGCTCGCCCAAAAGCCCGTAAAACAAATTGCAACTACCATGCAACGGTTGGTCACAGATGAATTGAAATGTTCGTCCAGGGCAAGAGTAAAGCGCCACCTTATAACGGACCGAATCAAACAACTACGGCTGGAGCGCTGGGAACATTTGGTGTCAGCATTAAAAAAGAAGCAAAGCATCATCGTATTCTCCGATGAGAAAATGTTCACCATCGATCCCGTATCTAACACAAGTACAGACAGGTTTATTTCGCCGAAGAAGATTGAGGATGTTCCAGAGAACGTGAAATTCAAGTTTACAACAAAACATCCGGCTGGAGTCATGGTTTTCGGGGCAGTTGCGTCCAATGGCTTGAAAATGCCTCCAGTATTTATCAAAGCTGGATTAAAAGTTAATACCGAGGCTTACATGAACATTTTGAAGGACCACGTTCTGCCATGGATGAAAGCCAACTTTGGAGCACACCAACACGTCATTTTCCAACAGGACGGAGCACCTCAAAAAGGACTCCAGCGTGGCTGAAGGAAAACATGGAATTTTGGCCAAAGGACATTTGGCCTCCTAGCAGCCCGGACTTGAATCCTTTGGATTACTCAATATGGGCATATGTTCAGGCTTCGGCCTGTGAACGTTCTCACCCCAGTGTTGGCGCCCTGAATGCTTCCATTACCAAGGCATGGAACTCGATGACTGACCATACATTGGTATATGATAAAGGTATGCTCTCGATTCCGTGCCCGTTTGAAGAAGGTGATCGAGAAAAATGGTGGACATATTGAGTAATGTCATCATGAAAGGCTTAATAAACGTTTCCCTAAATAAAATTATGATTTTTTTTTATCATTTTCTATGTAAAAAACTTATTTGAAACTGAGGTATGGATTTTGGCATTTTTTTTATGGGATATACTGTACAGAAACACCAGCGTTGCCTGCTAAGCATTTAGTTGAGCTTAACAATAAGATACTAGCGACTTGAATGATTAACAGCCTATGTTTCTCAATTTAATTCAAAAAGTTATGTTCTGCAAAGTTGCTCTAAAGAAATTGTCCATTGGCTAAGCTGAATACTTTAAAAGTAGATTGATTTAGTAGTTTTTTGTGTGATGCGAACACAAATTTGAGGTCTCCCTTAGTAATTTCCAAAAAATTTTCAACCTGGATGAGCACGGGCAGTTTCAAACTAAATGAGTTTAAATTGTAAGAGGGTTATTAAGGCCTTATTTGAACACGCTTATGCATTCAGAAATGTGTACACAGATAAAAAGAAACATTGAATTTTCTGCGTTATCTAATGCACATAAAAGGAATGCTAGATTTGGCAGAAAATAATGGGATATTTCATGTAAAGTTAAGTCAAATAACGCCTGAATCTAGCCTGTTGCATGAAAGATTGCAAACATTGTTGTATGGCACATGAAATATTTCAAACGATTTCGTTGTTTACGCCTCGTTTGGCTCGGAATTCAACGAGAGGAGATTTTACGTGCTTGTTAATATAAATTATTTTTTTCTGTGTATGACTACCTTGAGAAAGGCGTACTCTGATGTGCTCCTTGAATTTGACGTACAGTAAAGTACCCTTATGCCCTGAATCTGAACTCGAACAGTTGGACAATTTGGTTCTTTTGCGTCTTAAACGCAACAGGTACAAATGTTAATTTTTTTGTGGATCCTATAGTGATAATCTTTGGAATAAGTACACAATCGCGCGGAATAAATATTCACAATCCATTTAAAAAACTTGTTGTAAATATATACAGAGGAAAATTTATCAGCATCAAAACAATAGCAAAGAATTATGGAAAATTTTGAAATCTTTATTAAAACCTAGCAACCCAAGTAACACCACTTGTCATATTAAAGTTAAAAATACACCTTTTAGACAAAGCTTAAGTTTTTTATCTAGCGTCATTAACTTAACATCATACATGCATATAACCGAAAAAGCGCAATAAATGTGCCCTTTTTGAACATCTTTTAGGTCATACAAGATGTTTTGTAAAACATCCATAGGACATATATTATGTCCTATGGATGCTTTAAACTGCATTCTTATAACATATGATATGTTCAGTCCAAGTAAGTATTGACTTCGCAAATACTAAATATGTATAATGAAGCTATATTGACATGAAGAAAACATGCAATAGACTCGCATATAACAAACAAATGTTATACGCGATTGTAAATTTTTGCATTCCATATGAAGTACGGTTCTTAAATGTACAAATTAAACAAAATATATAAACAAGATCTTGTCATGGCTTCCTACGAAACGATACGTAGGTAATTTTTATTTTTCGCGCTTAAGATTATGAATAACTTTACTAAAAAGGAAATGAGAAGTGCTTTACGATTGAGAGTTTTATCAAAATTGTACATGCGGCTCAAGGTTAGCGGTGTAACTTTCCGATTTACCTTCCCTAATTTTATGCGCCATTGATTTGATTGCAAAACGTAGGAGGTAACCCTAAAAAATTCTGAATTTTTGTGCGATTTCTCTATGGAACCCACGAAAATCAACATGGCGGGTTTCAACAGAAGTCTACAGTGCCGGTAAAAACATTAGTGACAGTTCTGAATTTTAAATTTTCGTTTTTTTCTAGTATGCGAATTCTTTGTGAAATTGAATAGAGCAATGATCTTTATTCCCGACAGGTTCCGATTCCTGCCATAGTTTCTAAACTCAGTGGAAACTGCATTATGGTAGAACTAACATTTTTCTACACGATGGTGCTTTCATTTCACGAGAGTGACGTAAGATTCAAGAGAAATCGAAATTTAAAGTCATTGCTTACAAATGGCTTTTAGGCCCCTAATATGAATTACTCGAGTTTTGTAATATATCTCGTATTTTTTGTTTAGTGCATGTCGAGTTACTTCATCACTATTGAGCAATGATGAAGTATTCGGTGTTGTTACAGTTGTCTATGTGTTGTTTGTTTTGGCAATAAGCCAAGTTTTTATTGAAAGTTCCTGCTATTCAAACCCATTGAGGAGTGAGAGCACTCTCCGAAGGCGCCCCACTTTATCATCAGTCAAAATCGGAGTAATTACAAAGAAAACAAATAATGACTCCGGTACTGACCTTACATCAAAACCCTAGTCCTTATTACTTCAAACTATAGAACACCAAATCTAGAAAATGAGAACTCACATATATGAAGACTACCCTAATAAAAATGCACCATACAGGAACGATATTATAGATAGTATGACCATACCAGTTACAGTCGGGATGATACCCCGAATTGGTGGTTAGGCACTTCTTATGGTTATTGTTTATGCGGGTAACAACCATCTTTTCCTTATTACAAGCTCGTATGCGGTGACTCAATCCGAGTGTTGTCACTTTTAACAGGACTTTTTATTCACTTTCACATTTTTGCTTGAGCTAAGTCGACCACCTGTGATTACTATTCTATTATGCGTCATTGTGCGCACCAATAATCTTTCTAATTTGACAGTAACTTGTCCAATTGTTCACGCAATTTTCAACGCTGTTTTTGGTTTTAATAGATTGATGCATTGATTACATACCGTTTAAAACGCATCGCAGGTTTGTCATTTCTATAGAACTATTAATTATCAGTAGTAGATAGACTGTTCCAAAACGCCTCACTACTGAACCATTAAAGTAACTTTTGAATTATTACAAATAAATGCCCAGCTAGAATGCACAGTCGTTATACGGGAAACAGCCAAAACTGATAGACCTAAAAGTTTGTCACGCTTTTAAGAAGAAGCACTAACTCTGCAGCATTACAGATGATGTATTTAATGAATAGCCTAGGCTGATCCTGAAAAATAATTGTTCAGAAAATTTAAGTCAAGCTCACGACCTTCCAAAAACTTTCCATTGTTGTATTTGTTTGCTGCTCTACGCTGAAAAAAACAATTAAGCATGTTTTTCTTGCATGAAATGCGAACTTCGGGTTGATTCAAATACTATATAACGCGAATAACGACGTTTTCACAAGCCCCGCACTCGCTTGTAACAAATTGTAACAAATGTCTCACTCACCCCAATTCCTAACCATAACACATGACAATCAAGCTCTCATAAAAAATGCAGTATGAAGAAAAATACAGATACAAAAAACATTTATTATTCCAAACATAGTTTTAGGTTGATGTTATTTTTCAATATGTTGTACGCAACAGCATCTCTAAACATTCCCACATAAATTTATCTTAAGAATTTATAACTGCTAAACAACCACCTACCCACTATTGCTTTACGTAATATTTGAACAAATAGTAGTGATTTTAGAATTTAGTCTTTCAAATAAACGGTATATACATATTTTTAACCGCCACTGTATTGGATCGACAGTTTATTCTGAATAACTTCACTGTTGCATCAGGATGTTAAAAACATGTTCAAAATACATCTTTTGTGCAATATATCAACAAATTTACAAACAGCCAGCATACTGATTAGAGTTTGTTATGATAACCTGATATTGACATTTTTTTAACCATTATCTCAATAAAGGCAAAACATGCAGTTTATGTACCACAAAATGTTAGTACGCGTAAAACATTCACACAAAAAGGTTGTGTGTTGCCACTATTTGCTGCTTATTTGCGAAAAATGGCGTTCTTGGTTGTACAAACCAGAAAAACTAAAAAGAGCAAGCCTGCTCTCACAATTGTTCCATCAAAGTGGGTGGAGAACGGAATTGTTTTATGGCCACCATCAAACTTTATTTCGCTCTCTACAGATGAACACCGGATAGTAGGGAAACTGCCCCCATATTAATCTCATTGTTCCTATATTCATCCTACGATGAATCAAAGGATTGGGCAGTTGAAGGATCGGTTTCGTTTTCTAATAATGTTTGCTTACGTTAAATAACTACAACAAACATTATTAACTAATCCTTCAACTGCCCAATTGTTTAATTCATCGTAGGGTGAATATAGGAACAATGAGATTAATATGGGGGCAGTTCCCCTACTTGGTTGAAGCAAAACTGCAAAACCGTCGGCAGAGCCAAAACCTATCGAGAAGCAGAAGATACCGTAAATAGGCTTGAAACAATAACCGATTCTGAAGACGCCGTCGAAATGACTCAAGGGACACGTGCAAAACCAGCCAAAAAGAAACCTAAATTTGAAGTAAAATCATACAATTTGGCACCGCCGCAAATCAAGACATTTATGGTATATATAACTATAGTTTTAGTGATTTACCCTAAAATATAAACTTTAAAATCCAGACTGAAACTACTCTTCCGAGTATTGAAGATGCATCATTAGAGGCAGGACCTCCACGAGCCAATGCATTACACTTTGTTTCAGTAAATCAAGTGGTTTCCCACATGCCAGGGAGTAATGGCAACGATCCATCCTCTAATATAACCGTCGCATCCAAACAAATGCTTGGAACGGATGCAACTCATGCATCAGCTCTCCAGCAAACTTTTGCTTTGCGTGATAACAATCGAACTTATCCAGCAGTTTCAAAGCTTCCGATAATAGAAGAACCTCTTCAGCTCACCAGCGCAAATTCACCAGTTCTCCAGAAATCATCTGATTTGTTTAATCACAACCGTACTCATCCAAAAATTACAACGCAGCACCCATTTACAAAAAATTCGCCACATGTGCCAAAAGTAACACCATTAAAACAGGAGTTTGATTCTGATGATCCTGGTTTGGCTGATCACGAGCTCTCGGCAGGGCACACTGCTGGGGTAAGTTAAGCTTTTCTGTTAAACACACCGCATCCAATTCCACTATTCCGTTCTGAAGCTAAAAAATCAACACAGGGAAACCGTTTTGTTTTGAAAATAGGACGTAAAAATTGATGTTGATACCTAGTTGTCATAATAATATTCATTTATTAGTTGCAACCTGGATCAAATATCAAGATTGACCTGTTATTTGACAACCGGTTTATTCATTTTTTTGTAACCTGGTTCGTGTTGATGTTCGCACTACCAAATAATACTTGGGTTTCGCATGGATTGAAACTCATTCCAACTCTGGTAATAAACAAATCCGCTAAAAGTGTACCACTGACTTCTCGCATAGCATTTGAAATGGGCCGACAATCAAAATGTGAACAGAGTTGAAAATAGATTGAGAATTGCTCCAGTACAATTTAAATTCTTGTTTAGAAATATAACGTATTAAGCTGATTCAGTTTTAAATAATAAGTACATTTGAGTACACAATTCCCAACCTATAAGTTAGTATTTCAAACACACATCACAGGTATTCCTTACCCATATTTGGGTAAACTGAACTACGTGTAGTTACAAGTGATTTGTATTTTTTTTTATTTATATGTAACGATAATTTGTTTTTGTTTGATACTTTGTTGGAAAGTTTCTATCTTGACTTGATATATAGTGAACACTAACACTATATATCAAGTCAAGGTAGAAACTTTTCAATAAATTTTACAGATTATGTAGAACATTCTCATACATATGGTAGCTATTGAGACGTGCTATGGATGAGAATTAAAAACAGATGTTTACATTTTGATCGTAGGCCCCTTTAAAATGATACGCGAGACTGTTGTTGTGTTATCTGTGTTTCGTGTTTGAAGCAGCAGTGAGCGATCTCAATTGGTTTTACTAAAATTCCTCGATTAATCCTCGACAAAGTTTTCGAAATGGCCAATATGCTTTGATCTTGCTCTTCAACAATTTTCTTTTTCGGTGATCTGCTTCTCAGTTGGATGAATATTCGCTGTTGTGTTTGACATCCACGAGGCTTCGTTGAACTATGTGCAGAAAAAAGCACGAAATTGGTTTGTATAGCCGTAGTTATCCGGAGAGAAAGTCGATGAAGAGAATCAATCACAGAAACTTGGCCGTTTTGAAAATTTTGTCGAGATATTATGTAACAAAAGTAAACAAAGCTTGTTTTTCGTTGGCAAAAAGATTTTCCATACAGTTTCACCGGACGTTGAAGAAACGTTTAGCTCTTGTCTGAAATCATAAATTACAGATTTTAGCTGTTTTAGTACATTTGAAACTTGATTTTTCGTTATTGTGAATTTGGAATAAATAGTGAAAAGTATGATAAAAGTACATAGGCAAGTTGATAACAGGATATGTTACTGATCTCAATGTGTTTACAGGTTGATATTATGGCTCATCAGACAAACATTCTATGTGGAGATGATGGACGGAAATATGTTGCATTGGGAAACGGTTGCTACATGGAGATGTTAGACGATCAATCGGACGTTCCTATCCTAGATTCTCCTACTCCGGATATCGATCTAGGTTGTGAAGAAGTTTCCGATGTGGAAAAAGAAAATAATCAGAGAACAAGATCCGACAATAACATCACTGAGATCATGGTTGAGCTAAAAAAAATGCATGCCAGGTTCGATAGAATTGAGCCACGGCTGGATAAAAGCATCACTTTCATGGCGAATTTTGAGAAATTCATGTCTGCGAAGAATTCATTGACATCCACAGAAAAAAGGCGCAAACCAAAAGATTTTGGCGAGTTTGTGGAGTTATGTCCTGTTTCGAGTGAAGAAGAGTTGCTGATCCTAGAGGGTAATTTGTTTATGCTGACAAATTTTTCCGGTTTTTCCACAGTGAATACAATTTAAACGGCAAGCGTGACGGAAAGGCCTTCTTCAAAACTGTGATTCGAAAATTAATTGTACCAACAGTGTTAACACCTTTCTCGTGGAAGGGAAACTCGCGGAAAATCAACGATTCTGTACCGTTTATTCCCAACCGCAGTTTCAGAGATACCTTTCCGTGCTTGGTACAGTTTGTACAGCGAGTTGCATTTGCTGCTGACATGGACCACACTGCAGAACATACTGCGACGTGCTTCAGTACTTTCTTGCGACAGAAGAATGCAGAAATTCAGCGCTTTAAGGTGAACTCTCATGGTAAGCAGAACGCCTGTACACGCAAGCGAAAAACGAGTTCTAATGCTTGTGAACAAATGAACCTTCAACGCGAGGAATGTATACTAGAGGAGTTTTTGGAAGAGGACATCGGCAGCAATAGCGAAAGTGAAAAATTTACGCATGAAGCATTTTGAGATATTTTTTATCTTTATGAAGGGAACTGTTTGCTTCAGTTTTGTCATTGATGCTATAGGCATGTTTAAAAAAAACTAATAACTTGAACTATATACAAAACGTTTTTGATTTCATTTTTTATGGTACTTACTTATGTAAAACAACCGATGATATTCTTATAATAAACAATGAATAAGGGGCATAAAAACTGACTTTGGTAATCTCGTATCCTGACAGTTAATTTTCACCTTTTTGCACAAAATTTTCTCTGCTTTGATAGATTGTGGTTCGCTTAACTCCATGTTTGAAGCAAAAATGTAAAGTAAGGACGAGGCAACAGGTTTGAGAAAAAAATTAAACATGTTTCTCAATGCATTTCCATAAAACTCGATAGTGTTTGACGGTGTGTTGTGAACAATATACTTGACTGAAACTATTTCGCCTTTATCAGTAAGAACCCACCGATCTACTTCAGAATCGGTATCTACGCAGTAATAACCAAAATCGACAAAGGAATAAATATCACTTTGGCTCTGTTTTAATGTTAAACTGGAGATGGCAGTATTTGAACGTTTCTTCTTTAAAATAGGTATTTTTGAGTTTAGTTTACGGTATTTTTTAGAGCCAATATTCGACTGAATTTCGCAAATACGTCTTGAAACTTGTGATAGAGGCATGTGTCCACTGCGAATCAAACGTTTTAATCCATACAATCGTGATTCAAATGGATATGCATCAAAAGTATCCAGTGGGCCAAATCTTTGTACGTCGGCTGCAAGGTGGGTTAAATTGTGCATATTGCTACAAAACATCTGTGATCCATACAGACATGTTGTTCCTTCCAAAAAGTCTTTTATTAGATTTTTGGCTATATCGAGGTTTCCAGATGTTTGATCATGGCGGGAAAATATATGTACAGCACAAAAATAGTTCAAGAAGTGCTCTGATATTTCTTTGCAATCAAAAAACTTTGTTATGACTACCGGACTTAGGTATAACAGAAAAGTTCGGAATTCTGTTCCTTTCCAGCGGGACAAGTGCTCTAAGCTTCGGACAGGTCTTTTGAACTCTCGTGGTAGCTTACAGCTTTGCAAATATTTAGAAACGACGCCAATTTGTTGGGCGGACCATTTGGCATTGTGGTTGTTCATTGAACCGGATTTCCAGCCGTTCAAAAATCGTTTTGTAATGCCAAGATCGATAAGGTGCAATGCATCGCCAATTGGGAAGTCGTTCACCATGTCTAAGCCTACAATAGTTTCTAGGATAGTATCATGTTTATGATGACCCTCATAAACACGTGCTCTGAAGTCACTGTCACTTCGCAGAGGTGCCTCAATGTCCGGAAATATCATTGTCCTAAACAGATGTGAGTACTCTCCTTCCGTTGTACATTTCAGACAAGAGTTATAACCGTTGTGGCCTATCACACCTAAAATGCAAATAGAAAGAAAACAACACATAGTTTTAGGATTGTTATTATTGTGTTTCAGGTATTGATGTGCTTAAGGTATTGATGCAGCGCTTGACCCATTAGACAATTTTGTTGCCCTAACGGTGATTTTGATCGCCAAATAATCTTAGCAGCAGGTTTGTATCTGATGATACTGATTAATGTATAAAACTTAGTTATTACCTCTGAGCATAGATCTTGCTGGTGTATCACAAATGAAACATCGTAGTGTAATGCGGATATTTTTATTCGCAATAAGTATCCCATATTGCAAAATTTCATTCAATTCGTCAACAAATGGCTTAAGGAACATGTTCACGTCTTTTGGTTTGTCTGTAAAGAAATGATGTTACCCGTTAAATATATCAAAATTTGATGGTTTACTTGAACATACTTCCACCGCAAAATATACCCACAATTAAAGGTGACTGAACGGCCCGTAGTTCATGCATGTTCACAAGGATTGGCCAGAACGACGATGAAGAACTCTTAAATGCTGGCAATCCGTCAATATTAACGTTTAACGATAAACTATTCGGCACTTGCTCAGTGCAGGATAAGCTCTGTATGAGTGAATTTTTAAGGCCATAATGCCAATATTTTCCACCCAGACGGTCGTCTTTGGAAATAATTGTAGTTCGAGGTGTTTGAACTAATGTTCTTGCGCATTTTGGTAATACATTTTCCGGTATATGGCTTTTAAGGATGGACAAGAGGGCGTTTATTGCCGTGTGTTTTATCTGGAAATCAATCGTCCATTTTTGAATATCGTTGCAGAGCTCTTGCGGATCTCTTGAATGTTCTGAAAACTCCTCAATTTCGGTGTCACTATCGTTATGTTCAATGGACTTATTTAATATTTCACCATCATCTGACTCCGTTTCTATCACAAATTCACCATTACGATTGTAAACAGTACTGGTGTAACGTGGAGTAAGATCCTTGAATGAACTTTGAAAATCAATATTCCTCATCATTTGCTTTTTAAGTTTTCTAAAATGACCATTTCGTTTTACTTTCCGCCACAGATTTTTGTCTGCATCGCTAATTTAATCTTTAAAATTTTAATTAAAATTACATGCACGTCACAGTTTTAACATAGAAAAAAGTCCAGTTAGCAAAAAAAAACTCAAGACGATCAAAACATACTTCAAATTTTCTAGCAAAAAATATGATGTTAAAAAATATGGCGTAGCATCGAAACAATAATATTACTACAAAATTAATTTTGTGTTTAGTGAAATGTTTTGAGGAAGTAAATTTTAAGTTCATTTTGCATGTTTAGTATGGACATTCAATAACAAAAAATGCAAGATGTTCAAAACATGTTTCATATCTGACAGAAAAAAAACATCATATATTCCATAACAACAACATTAACTTAAATTGTGTTTATATTTGAGGAAGTTGTATAGAAGTGAAATTTAAGTTGATCGAACGAAAACACAACCAAAATATTTTTATCCGTTTGGGTGCCTCGTTTTAACCGAACATGTTTGGAGAAAACGTCCTCAATACTTTTTCAAGACCAAACATGTTTGGTATTCCATTCTCACACCTTCTTTACAACAAAGTTTTTATATTCTAGTTAAAGAAGATGTTTTTGGTGTTACTTGGGAATTGCAAAGCGCGATCCATAACTTTTGACGGCACAAAAGAAAAGTTTGAACAAGCAATTGCATCTAAGGTTAATGTATTGGATTGGTTGAGGGAAAGACGCCGGCTTCTAGGACTCGACACGCTGCACCGTTGCCGAAATATTCAGCAAGCTACTCTTATCACAAAGTGGGCTTCGTGGTCAAGCGGTTAGCGGCGTCTCCCGTCGTTCAAGCGATTGCTATGAAGTGAGGGTTCGATTCCCGCGCCAGACTGTGGAACTTTTCGCAAAACGAAAATGTCCAATCTGGTCCACTGGGTGTTAGGTTAAGGTGTCCGTTGTAATTCGCTCTATGTTTAATGTTAAGTCTGTACAACCTCGAGTTAAAGACGGTGTAAATGTCTTAAAAAAAATATTGAACGGTGAAATCGACGCACCTGTACTTCTGTCTCGCATTGACTTCCGAGTGGGAAGACAACTCAGATCGTCATCTCTATTGCTGACCAGATTTTATCGGACTTTTTACGGTTTTAATGAGCCACTGACATCGGTTTTTCGTACCTTTTCGTTGGTTGAAGGTCTCTTCGACTTCGGAGAATCTTCCAGGTCTTTTAATAATAGATTAAGTGCGTAAAGACTGCAACAATCTACGCTACAATAGTTTTGATGTACATTCATCTATACAAAATAACAAATATGAAAGATATAGAAGTACAGAACTATTCTAACATACATGCATGCTCATACTTTCAAAAGAACAAGAATCATAGAAGAACAATCATAACAATTCCTTATCAGGACCATCATAGAGCTATTGTTTATTTTCATTTGGAGGCTACCACCAGCCAAGCCTCAGATCTAACAACATCTGGAAATTGATGACTAACTACTGAAAAATAAACCTGAATTTTCATTGTGATATACAACTTGATGCAAGTAAAATTTTATTACATTCCACATGATACCGCATCTTGCAAGAAATATTTCGGTGAAAGATGGGCTTTTGCATACAACATTTTCGACAATGTTTGAATTATCTCAGAACTTCCCACGCCTAATAATGTTCACTTTTATGTTATGTGACGATGCATTTATGTGCATGATATTGAACAGAAATGTACACTATTTTTTCGAGGTGTGGCTTTGCATTGACCTCCCTAGAAATATCCAAAGGGAGGGGGGCTTTCCGAACCTCAAAATAAAATAAAAAAAATAAAACAATAAAACAACAAAATATTTAAAAAAAAAATTAAATTAAAAAATTTTTTTATTAATTAATTTGGTTTTTTAACCAACCTTTTTTTTTAAAAAAAAAAAAAAAAAAAATTTTAAAAAGGGGGAAAAATTTCCCTCGTTTGTTTTCAAGGCGAAGGGGGGGAAAAATAAGAAATTTTGTGGAATTTTTTATGCGGCATAAAACAATTTTTTTATTTTTTTATAAAACAAGGGAGAATCAGACGTTATCAGGGTAAAAAAAACAAAAAAAATTCTATTATTTTTTGCATTAAATTTTTGTTTTTTTTTAGGGGAAAAAAAAAAAAAAAAAATTTTATTTTTTTTTTTTATTTATTTATGCACAGAAAAAAATAAAGAATTTTACCAGGCGCGTAAAAATTCCCCTCGTTTAATTCCAAGCCAATGGAGGCGTAAACAACCAAATTGTTTGCAATATTTCATGCGCCATACAACAATGTTTGCAATCTTTCATACAACAGGCTGGATTCAGGCGTTATCTGGATTAAATTTACATGAAATATTCCATTATTTTCTGCCAATTCTAGCATTCCCTTTATGTGCATTAGATGACGCAGAAAATTCAATGTTTCTTTTTTTCTGTGTGTATATATTAGAGGATACTATTATCACTACACAGCTCGAAAAAGTAGTGTGAATTTATGTTCATGCACATATATGGAGCGTCACAAAAATTATAAACTTACATTATAAATCGTGTTAAGTTCTAGGACGTTCCAAATATTGTCAATAATGTTGTAGGCAAAAGCATGTCTTTGTTAGAACTATATTATGCGGGGTGGTGCTTGGGGGGGGGTAAAATATTTTTTTGGGTGTTGTGAATTTTTTATTTAAAAATGAAAATTCATTTTTTTTTTTTTGGGGGTTTTTTTTTTTATATAACAACGCGATCCTACGTCAATCCCTTGCGCTTAACTGGCCGGCTTGACGTGCCGCAAGGGCTCAGTAGGGATCAAGACCCGAAGCTAAGAGTCAGTTCCTTTGTGGTTATATCACATTTATTAGCAGAGCAGCACATCGAAATTTTAGGTTCATTATATGCTTTATATTCAGATCATCCATGGATATCCCAAGTTTTGTAAAATAATTTTAAATCATTTTTTTTTCTCGTGGCTATGATACATTGTCTTAGCTTTTAGGTTCATGGTACAATTGCAGCAGGACCACAATCTGCAGACATTTAAATAAAAATGAAATTATTATCATTTTATATTATAACATCCATGCATTACATTTTGTATGCTTTTTTATAAGTCATTTTCAGCTTCGCATATATGCATCCTTGTCAGTTATAGCTCATCTAACCTACGTTATATATTTGAAAAGATAGAAAGGTTTTTGATGTTTTTTTTTTATTTTTTAGAAAAAATCATATTTGAAAAATTCTACTTAAAAAAGCTCTTTCCTTCTTCATCAAAAATATATATTAATTTAAAACCCAGCAGTTTACAATCATTCATTGAATTATGGAGAGTGTGAGCTGTTTAGTGGAATACTTGTAACTGGAAAATAGGAAGAATGATTGGTAATTTCCATTTGGTTCCAACTACCTTTATTGCTTATCTTGACAGATACGCGTGTTTCGTCTACAATGTGCGGACTTCTTCAGTGTCATGTACTAATACTCGACTAATGTAGTCGAGTATTGGTACATGACACTGAAGAAGTTTGCACATTGTAGACGAAATGCGCGTGTCTGTCAAGATAAGCAATAAGGGTGGTTGGAGTTGAATGGAAATTACTAATCATTCTTCGTATTTTCTAGTTAATCATTCATTTCCTATTTCACAGACATAAAGTATCATTTATGGGTCCAGATGAACAAGAGCTATCGAAAAATTGAATTTTTTATCTCTTTGTATGTTTGTTTTATTAGGATTCAGTTTTTGAATTCATACTCATATGAAATTTATTCCGCCTTATTATTAGCTGTTTTCAGTTTTTTTTCCAATATTATTATGATATTAATACACATCTAATTTTTATTTTCAGTAACATACCAGTAGATGTCAGATACATCTTGTACCTACGTTTATTATGTTCTCTGACTATTATTGTAAACACAAATTCTAATCTTAGTAGATCTTAATCCAATAGAAACTGCAACAGTGGAAGTCTTTCGATGAGTGGATTTTCAGCTTAGTTACGGATATATGTATTCTACTATAGTTTACTGGCCTGCTGGTATTATTATTTTGTATTAGAACGTCAGTTTATTATTTTATGTTATGATATTAAATGATGTGACATAATTGCATTTCAATTTCCGATGAGACTCACTACATAAATTATTGCAAGGAAATGGAACAGCACATCGAAATTTTAGATTTACTATTCTATTGCTATATAATTTCAGATCATTCATAGGTATCCCAAGTTTTATGAGATATTTTAATATCAATTTTTTTTTCTCGCAGCTACATTGTCTAACTTTCAGGTCCACAAATGGAAGTGTTATTATCATTCTTATATTCATTCACTATATTTTTATAATTATAATATTAATTCACAAGATTTTAAATATTACTATATGACACTGAATATATATTGGGAAAGGAGGGAGCATCAGGGTATCACTTAAGCTGGAATTGGACAATGGAGTGGTATGACAACCGGCGTCTAGGAGGGAACAAACAGTATCATTTTCTTTATCCTACCGATTCGATTGTGATCCTGTGAATTCTACTCCAACAGTTTCAGTGAGAGTGACGCGCCCTTCTTAACAAGCCATCCCGTAGAAAGCTTAATAAGTATTGCGAATTGGGTTATTCGATTTGTTGGATCGTATCGTTGGAAGGAGAATCTCAAGTTCCCGCGGGTTTCGCGTAAGTGTCTCTGCTTACGGGTCCGCCCCACCGTTTTTGGCCCTTCATACAGCGTTACTGTGAATACAACCCGGCAACTCAATTTGATCTTGCTATTAAGTGGAGCTGCATACATGACAAGGTCTTAGAAGGGATGGTGGCTACCTTACATACATACATACATACAACAACGCGATCCTACGTCAATCTCGCGGCTATGTCCCTGATATAATCCACCTCTATTTTGTTTTGTTTTCTTCTTGAAAACGGTGCCACCACACTCGTCACGTAGGCTCACACCGCATAGCAGTTTATTTCATTCATCATTGTGCCTTATCGGAAGATGGCTGCCAAGTGGGGCAGCTGTTCATTTCGCTTTGCGCTATGTCGGCCGGCTTCAAATTTACAACTAGCTCCGACAGCCATCCTCTACTCAGTTATCGTTCTCAGAATATACTGTACAGAAAAATACTGTGAATAAGACATCACCTTTTATTCGTGTTATTTTCCAAGGCTTACAGTGGATGTTGAATGATAATGAATGATGATTGAATTTGTGATCATGAAAATTTCCAGCTCATTAATGTAAATATCATGAAAAAGTGTCGATAAATAATTGAGTCAATAGCGTTCATTTTTTCGTGACAGTCGCTATTTTCTAAATTTCTTTTTGACTCCATACTCTTGCCGTATGATGTAGTCTACACGGAAAAAAATCCGTGCCCAGATCCGCGAACTGCAGTCATGGATTCGAGAACAAGCAAAAATACACCGTGAACTGAATCACGTAATCATGAACTAAATCACGTTTTTAGGTAAAAATCCTGAAAACGTGAACTAGTTCACGGTCCGTTTTCATTTTCGTGAACGCTTTTGTTTCTGTGTAAGTAAAAAATTGATGACTTTTTTACCAATAAAAGAAAATAATCATATAAAAAATTCTAGTTTCAGAAGCAATGTTCGTGTATCTTTTGATTGATGATTGTGATTTTATAAAAACATAGGAAGAATTCCACAGGAAAATAAAACTAATCGGAACAGAACACGGAAAATTAAGATCATTGAGAAAATCACAAAAAAATATCCTGAAAAATCCATTGGACTATTTGAAAAAAAAAAAAAGTTAGAGGAGAAATTCTAGAAAACCCACAGTAAAATGTAGAGGATTAGGGCAGAATACACTCTTGATTAATTTTCCAGAAGATCTACTAGTTTCCAGAAAAGTTATCACGAACATATCTGAAACTATAGTTAGACACAATCCACATGCATAACTTATGCGAACTGAAATTTGGACAATTTGGACAGCTTAACCAAACACTGAAAAAAAATCGTTGACTCAAACCACTGACGAAACAAAGTTACAAAATATATTTCCGGACACGCTTTATTGCATGTGTCTATATTATTAGATGAGAGGTATTCTAATAAGAACTCACCTCGACTGTTGATATTCGTACTTTCCCAAGGGTATGATGCGCGTTGGCATTACAGCCAATAATGAATGACTTGTTGTTTGCTCTGCAATTCTGCACAGAAAAAAATAATGTATTTTAACAGGCGTGTAAAATTTCCCCTCGTTCAATTCCAAGTCAAATGAGGCGTAAACAACGGAATTTTTTGCAATCTTTCATGCGCCACGCAACAATGTTTGCAATCTTTCAAACAACAGACTAGATTCAGGCGTTATCTGGCTTAAGTTTACATGAAATATCCCATTATTTTCTGCCAAATCTAGCATTCCCTTTATGTGCATTAGGTAACGCGGAAAATTAAAGGTTTCTTTCTATCTGTTTGAACAAATTAGTCGAGGAAGAGGCACTTCAGGAGCATTACCCGTAAAATAGGCTGAAGCGACTGTGACCTCAGTTTTTCCTCTGGATGTAGTCACCTCAGCCACGACCGCAACCATGTCGCAACTATGTGTTTGAACAATTCTGTAATAGGGTTGGCAACCAAAACAGAAGTTCTACACAGAAAAAACATGAGTTTTCATTGTGACTTAATTATTGATATCTGTGAAATTGTATTTCATTCCACATGGTACCGCAGCTTGCACATCAACAACTCTGTGCGAGGCGTGTGTCTCTAGGCATTCGTGTTTTCTCGGGAATTGACGGACCCCTTGGAGGAGGACCATATTTTTAACGCGCTCGACGATCCAACCCAGGACTTGACGTCTTCTCGTAATCAAGGAGAGGTAATCAGTTTTAATAATAATAATATTAGTTTTCCGACTGACACGGAGGTGCTTGAGAATGGCTCATTAGTAAGTAGGGCTGACGAACTACCACTAATTTCTTCAGAATTATGTGCTACTGAGATTCTGGTGTATTGCCAGAGTTTTAATCGTATGAGTGGCGCATTAAAGATGAGTCAAATTCATAAAAACGTATTAAGTTCTTCATTTTCGGTAATTTTGGGTACCGAAACTAGTTGGAATGAGAGCATTAAAAGTGAAGAAATTTTTGGTAGTAATTATAATGTATTCAGAGATGACCGTGACTTACTGACTTAACTCAAAGACTGTCTGGTGGAGGAGTTCTCGTTGCGATATCCTCAAAGTATAATTCTGAACTTATTGTTTCATCCAAATTTAAGGAATTTAATCATGTATGGGTTAAAACACATATTGCGGATGAGACCCATGTTTTTGTCACAGTGTACTTTCCACCTGACAAAGCTTGCATGGCATCATATGAAATATTTCTTCAAACCACTGAAGCAATCGTATCTCGTTTCCCTCCTGAATTCAAAGTTCATATATATGGTGATTTCAATCAGCGCCATGTCGATTGTATTCCTGATTCTGATAATGAGAGTATTTTACTTCCCGTCGTTGGTGATAACGAAACACTGCAATTTATTTTTGAGAAAATTGCGGTTTTAGGGTTTAACCAAATAAACCACGTAAAAAATCAACAAAATTGTTACTTAGATTTTTTATTAACGAACATACATGAAGACTTTTGTGTTAGTGAATCTCTTTCTCCTTTATGGAAAAATGAAGCTTTTCACACTGCTATAGAGTTTTCAGTTTTCGTACATAATAACGTTAATCCCAACGATTGCTATTACGAGAATACCTTCGACTTTAACAAGGCTAACTATGACAATATAAGACAAAAATTGAATAATGTAAATTGGCAAACAGTTCTTAACAATGAAGAAAATGTTGAATACGCAGTGGAGATTTTCTATAAAATCTTGGTAGAGATCATTCAGGAGGATGTTCCACGCACGAGAAGGCGACGAAATTATAACTCAAAAAATCCAGTCTGGTTCAATTAACAAATCATCAATCTAAAAAATCGGAAACAGAAGGCTCATAAAACGTATAGAAAATACAATAATCAAGCTAATTTAGATACATATATGAACATTTGTGCTCAACTTAATTGCGCTATTTCTGCTGCACTTAATGCGTACAACACGAAAACGGAAAATGAAATCAAGTCATGTCCAAAAAATTTTTTCAAATATGTAAAAACTAAACTAAAATCTGGTAGCTTCCCATCAAAAATGACTTTGGATGAAAGCGAAGGCGATAATGCAGAAGATATTTGTAATCTTTTCGCGACATTTTTTCAAGAAACTTATTCTAAGTTTTCGGATAGTGATCGTGATTTTGAATACTTTTCATACCTTCCTAATTGTTCAAATAATGTAGTTGTTAGTCAAATACATGACCATGACATTTTGTCAGGTCTCCAAGACTTGGATGCCTCTAAAGGTCCCGGGCCAGATGGAATTCCGCCAATATTTATGAAAAATTTGGCAGTTGAGCTTACATCCCCTTTATTTTGGTTGTTCAATAAGTCACTTGCTTCCGGTAAATTCCCTGCAGAATGGAAAAAATCTTTCTTAATCCCAATATACAAATCTGGCAGAAAATCCGATATTCGAAATTATCGTGGAATTGCAATAATATCGTGCATCCCAAAACTTTTCGAATCAATTATAAACAAAAATATGTTTAATCAAGTCAAGCATAAAATAACGAATGCACAGCACGGCTTTTTCAAGGGACGTTCCACCACTACAAACCTTCTCGAATTTGTTGATTACTCATTGAAAGCAATGGATAAAGGTTATTACATAGAAGCTCTTTATACAGACTTCAGCAAAACGTTTGATAAACTTGACATTTCTTTGTTGATATTCAAGCTTGAAAAAAATAGGAATTGAGTTAAGACTCCTCAATTGGATTAAGTCGTATTTAACTGATCGCCAGCAAATAGTTAGATTCAATGATAAAAAATCAAATCCTATTAAAGTCACGTCTGATGTTCCTCAAGGTTCACATTTAGGTCCACTTCTTTTTATCTTATATGTTAACGATATATCTTTTATTTTAAAAAATCTAAGAGTTCTTATATATGCTGACGATATGAAACTGTTTTATGAAATAACAAATGATGATGATATAAATGTATTTCAGAATGAAATCCAGGTCTTTTATGTATGGTGTTGTAAAAGCTTGTTGGAACTAAATGTAAAAAAATGAAATCTCATAACTTATAGTCGAAAACGAAGCACACCAAGTATTGCAGTATCTTTAGGAAATCAAAATATTAAAAAATGTGATAAAATAAGAGATTTAGGAATAATTTTAGATACCAAATTGACATTTGTGGATCATTATAACACATTAATTCATAGAGCAAGCAACATGCTTAATTTAATAAAACGTTTTGCCACAACTTCCAAGACCCTTACACAATCAAATCATTATATATTTCCTTTGTGAGATCAATATTAGAATACTGCAGTGTTGTTTGGTCACCTCATATAAAAAAGCACGATGAGCGTATAGAGTCAATTCAAAAGCAGTTTTTATTATACGCACTACGTAGGTTAGGATGGACACAATTTCCCCTCCCTTCATATGAAGCACGTTGCTTGTTGATCAACATTCAATCATTGAAAGAGCGTCGAGATTATGCTATGGTCTCATTTGTTAACGACCTCGTTTCGCAACGAATAGAATCAACTGAATTATTGTCAAAATTAAACTTTTATGTACCTACCCGACAACTACGTAATCGAAATTTGTTTGCTTTAGATCACCATCGTACAAATTATACTAAATTCGGACCATTAAATCAGATGATGAATGCTTATAATCAACATAGTGATATGATTGACCTTAGTATGCCTCGTACAAAATTGAAAAAATATTTCAATACATTAAGTAATTATAGGATATAAGAACATAAATATAGTCTAAAAATTGATTGTTTGACGAAATAAATAAATAAAAAATATTGAAGCTTGCAAGAAACATTTCTATGAATGATGGGCTTTTGCATGCAATATTTTAGACAACGTTTGAAATATCCCAGAACATTACATGGTTTAGGATTTAAACTTGTATATTATGTGACGCTCCATTTATGTGCATACACAGATAAAAAGAAACATTTAATTTTCTGCGTTATCTAATGCACATAAAGGGATTGCTAGATTTGGCAGAAATGAATGGGATGTTTCATGTAAATTCAAGTCAGATAACGCCTGAATGTAGTCTGTTGTATGGAAGATCACCAACATTGTTGTATGGCCGATGAAAGATTGCCAACAATTTCAGATCGGTTTAGTTACCCTTCGCCAAACCACGCTTCAGGGAATTACATACATTTAGGCGAATTCTACAAAAATGAAAATTTCACGAATATATGAATATGGAGGATAACTATGACTATAATATACCAAGATTCTCGAAAATATTTCTATCATTATGAAAAGAATCATTTAAACAACATGCCGTTAAATGAAATTTCTAGGTTGTTGACCTTTTTTTAAGGGAATAGGGATAGCTTTAAAATCTACTTCGAACCGTGGTAGGTCCAAGTGGCATGTAACATTCTAATCAGATTGGTGAAATAGATTAATTTCTGTGGTTGGGCATGTGTATGTGTGTATGCATGTGTATGTGTGTATATATGTGACGCTGAAGTAGAGAAGCGCGTGTTTCAGAGCAACCACTGGACCGATTTGAATGAAATAAAAACGACAAATAAAAGGTATTGTGGCTTCTTATGGTTTATAAAATCGATCAATCGATTCCGGAAATACCTAAGGAACATATTTCGGAAAATATGGGTTGATATTTTCAAATTTGCCTGAACAACATCATGCGACTTCTCAAATAATACGAAAGTTCAATAAAAAGATCAAATGTGGTCATATTGAGTGCAAAGGTCTGAATCGGCAACATACAGGTAGTTTCCAGATATACCCACGGGAATAAACATTGAAAACCATGTGCAATGGTGATTAAATCTAAAGATGAATAAGAAGAATCCATATTCTAAAAGCAGTGAAATATTGCACGAAATATTTTTGGTATCGGAGATTTGGGTCTCCTAAAATGCGAAACAATGAATAACAATTTTTCATTCATTCGCAAGATAAATGGGAAACATCATGCATTCATGATTGACCTTAACTAAATTAAAAAACAAATACATCAGAAAAAGCCATAAACTATCACAATATAATAGCTTTTTTTTCTAACCAATCAAGACGTCAATTTTCTTCATTGTGCAAGGGGTGGAAGTTGAGGGCTCGGTATATTCTTGAAATAGCTTGGAATAATTTCGTGAGGACATTTTCGATGTATCTCAATGATCAAACTTGAGCCCATTTTAGTTTTGTATGGTTTGTGGAAGAAAATTGTGAATTTTTTTTGTGTAATTCCCTGAAGGGTGGTTTGGCGAAGGGTAACTAAACCGATCTTAAAATTTGGTTTTTTTTGCTTTCTTGGGTTTTAAATTAAACGAAAGGAATTTTTAATTCTTTCTTAAAATTTTTTTTTTTTTTTTGTGTGTTTTATACAAAATTTTTAGTTGTTTTTTTGAGTTGTGTTGTCGAAGTTTGATTTTCATCTTGATTTAGTTACTGTTCTTGTATTGTATTCGAAGTGGTTTTTGTTTTGGGCTAGTGTCTGGCTGCGGCCGCCGCCCTGGTTGTGCGCTGGGCGGGACGTGGGGGCGAAAGGTGGACTTCGTACGATAGATAAGCCACTTTGCAAACTTAGTTTTATCAGTTATTTTTTTCTAGACTGTCTTTTGGAAAGGGCTAAACTTCTTTTATCGATTTTTTTCAAATGTGTTTAATAAAAAATGACTACTCCTTAAAAAAAGTGTTGTATTAGTGATTATCACAAAATAAGTCAAGTCTTAAGAAAAAAATATTTAAAATAATCCAAAAAGAGCCCTACACTGAAAAAAATCATTTAAAAAAAAATTCAAAGTCGATTTAAAAAAAACTCAATTTTTTATTTCGATGAAATTTTTTCTCCAGAGAGGTAATTATGTTCCCTACCAACCGTTCATACATCACAAGATGGGCACTTTTAAGGAAACAAAGTTTTTCTAACAAAAACTTTTTCACGTCCATTGATATTTTTTTTTCATTGTATTTTGTTATCAAAAACTAAACCAGTGAAGGTTATACGGCTATGTAGTCATCTCAAAATGCAATGAAACTTAATTAGTGATGTGAGACAAAGCGAAGCACGCATATTCACGTAGCAGCACTCAAGAAGTACGACTCAATATACAATATTGACCATTTCATACGTGCTACTGTAATTAAACGTTTCTACCCCTTTTCTTACCGAATACTAGGTAAGGCTATTTAGTAGAATCCAACTACCTAATCGAAAGAAACTAAAGAATCAAGAGTTGTACCTAAACCAAATATAAACTTACATTCAACGTGGTTATTAAAAGGTTATCACTGAATCTTTTTTGCGGCAAATATTGCCCAATAGGTCAGCTCGTTTTGATATTTGTGTCTTATCGCAAGTATATACTGCAAACCACAAAGTAGACAACAGAGAATAATATAAGAAATACTCCAATACACTTTTTTATGCTGGCTGCGTTTGTATGAAGAATAGGTTAGATAAGATTATTTTCACACGCATTTAAAAAAAAATGGATAAGCAATTTTATTTGCTACTTGAACAAGGGCTTATGAGAGATATGTCAATGTTCAACAACAATACGAACCAAGAGATGATTCATGATAGTGGTCGTTATACTACTTAAGAAAACTTTTGTTATTACTATCACGATTGTGTCTATTTGTAAAGAAAATTGTCATGATATATGACTTTAATTTGAGCAACGCATTAGATTGGTTTCGATGCAATAAAATGCTATTTCCTCGTTTCAACACAACCATGAAAACAAATCAAATTAGTGAGCGCACTTGCAGTTGCATAATTCATATTAATCGATAAATAACCCTACGGTGAACTGAAACGCCAGGCAAAATGTTGCCATTTTGCAATCAAGGGTTTGGCAAAGCAATTGCGCGCAAAAAGCAATTTACCTGAAATATTCCACGACTATTATTTCCCTTAGCAAGACCATCGCAACATACCAACAGCGTAGAGCTAATCCGGGTCACTTTATTTATTTGTATTCAATTCGCGTTTTGATTACATCGTCGTTTTATTCCCGTTTTATAGCCTGCGACACAGGCGTAGTAAGAATTCGTTAGAATCAGGAACTCATTTTTGGATGATTAATAAATCTGCTCAAAGCGTAAACCAAACAAACACTACATACTTACAGTACAGGATAGAACCGTAGATAAGTTTTTAGAAAACATAGTTTCTAATTGTTCGACTTGCAAGTAATGAAGCATTCTTAACTTTTTGAGAGTGCGTTCAAATCAAACTGTGCTGGAAGGGACTAGACTGTTGAATTATAATGGTACGAACAATTTAAAACACTTGACAATTACATCACACGATCTACATGGATTGAAAACAGAACGAGACAAGTCAACGAAGATTAAAATATTTGTTTATTTGAGTGCTGAATAGTTCCAACTTGCTACGATACTAAAGATGGAAATCATATCGCGTAATCATGCTTCATCTTTGTAGTTACTATTGATTCTTGCAGACAATCGGTAAGCCATAGCCAATATAAAAACTAATTGAAATTAATATTCCT